>CM071567.1:226601865-226812082 GCA_036426205.1 Ascaphus truei | reverse complement strand
GTGATAAGTGACCCGCTGGTACTGATCTGTGGTTTAATTGACCGTGGTACTGATGACTGTGGTAATTGACCGTGTTAAACTGATCCTGTGGTATTGACCCGTGGGTACTGATACTGTGTAATTGACCCGTGGTACTGATACTTGTAATTGACCCTGGTACAGATACTGTGGTCAATTGACCTGTGTTACGATACTGTGGTCATTGACCCGTGTACCTGATACTGTGAGAATTTCCAGCTCGGGGGAACCTTTGCTTCGGTTAGCTGGCTACCCTCCGTAGGGGGTGCCTCCAGCGCTCGGCTTGGCTATTGAAATGGTCGCATTTAAAGCTCCCGCAGGCCTAAAGAGAGCTCGTGACGTTCTCGCTGCCCAGGTTGATCGGAAGCTTTTAAACCTCGGAGTTACTCCTGGCAGCCACTACCCCGAGGGTCACGGAGCTTAAAATTGAACTGTTCCGCTTTGTACGGACCCCTGGTTCCCAACTATGTAAATCATTCAAGGTTAGGGAGGATTGCTCCTTTAAGCTCAGCATGTAAATTACAATTATTCCTAGACCGTACTTTTGTATCGGAATTTCCTTCTTCTTTGCCATGCAATAGCTGACTTAATATAAACGACTCCAAGGTGAAAACTGTCCTGCGCTTCGGTATCTCAGCAATAACCACCATATGGTGTCAATGTCGTCAATGTGGGCTGGGAAAGAGGGAGCTTATGGGGCCACTAGGGTAAACCGTAGTGTATGAATAAAAGGTAATGACCCTTACCTATATCTCCACTCCATTAGGTCCTGCTCTCCTGTTTTGTCAGCTCCGCGTGCAGCCATCACTGAAGTACATGCCATAGAAGGGCCCGGCGCAACTGCGGCATGACAGACTCCAAACAGCTCCCGGATGGTTCACAAAACTTTATTGCATGTACTTAATGAGTTACATCTCATTATGACATGGCCAATATTTTCTATTGCGGGAAGGGAATTAACAGCCAAGATTTACCTCATGACAGCTTTCAAATCGCTTGCTCTCCAGTCAGACATCTTCCGTTTACAGCAGCATTGTTCAAGTTCCAGCTCACAGCTATAGGCATTTAACTTCGATAGGTGTTCATCTCCCTTGACATCTTTGCACTTTCCTACATATCGCAGACCAAAAAATAGAGGTTATTTTATGTGCTCCAAGCCCCTAAATTGGGCATGTAAATACGAAAACAAGGTACGCAAGCGCACCGCAGATTACTAAATGAAAGTTTAATACAATAAAGATATCCCAAATAAGGACTAACATCGGCACCTATATGCTACAAAAAAGGGTCTAATATGTGAAGAACCCCACAGTGAACAAGACACCATATCACAGATATGTTTTTGTATATTGTGGTCCTTGTTTCACTGTGTGTGTTCTCACATATTAGACCTTTTTTGTAGCATATATGGCCGTGTAGCCCCTATTGGGGATATCTTTATGTATTAACCTTTCATTTTAGTAATCCGGCGGTTGCGCTTCGCGTACCTTTGTTTTCTTGTTTCAATTTGGGAGACTCCCCCTTTGTTGGGGGTTCTCTCCTTTTATAGGGGCCTTTTGAGGAGTGACCCCTTACGTGTTAGCTGCAAGCGGATTACATCATTTCATCTGATTGACAGCTCGAGCACAGATACCTTTTGCTTTGCTTTCTGGCATGTAAATAAAACCAGATGTTAAAGTAGGGAGTTCCATTGTAAGCCTTGCCTATAGTCATCACCAGCAATTGCAATAAACATTTCATAAAACTGGAAAAGCTGCGATAAACTAAGCGGAGGGTCTCACAGGTTTATGTACATATTAACATGACACACCACTTAGTCAATTATATCGTGTATACAGGAGGCAAATTAACCCTTCGTGTGTCAGGGGGGCTGCAGCACCCTCTGACAAACGGTGATCACGTGACCGTAGGTTTCCTTAACCCGTAGGAGACTATCCTCCTGTCCCCACCCCCCCCCCCCCCCCCCCGCTGTCCCCCCTTTGACTGTTCCTCCTTGTTCATCCTCCCCTCCCCATATTAAATGCTCTTTGTTTTTGCTTAGATTAATGGTTCGTTACGCCCAGCTTATCTATTTGGGGCATTTGCAGTGTGTCGTAATGTTCCATGGAAGTGTGACGTGGAGCGTGTTTGGTATGGGTGGGGTTAACAAAGGTTGGATGCCATTAATCCTCCCATAGTGGGAGAGCAAGTAATTAGTGTTTAGTGCAGTGTTATAATGTTGTCCCCTGCTCTGAATTTGGCGGTGGGGGTGTAGTGCAAATAAAGTTGGAAATGGTTGGGGGATTTCTTGATGGTTGGGGGGGGACGAATTGATGGTGCTTTGAGGTGAGGGGTGGTTTGGGTTGGGTGGTGTGGTCTCCCCACGAAAGCCGTTATTGTCCTGTGCGGGGTGATGTGTGTGGTGATAAGTGTTCTGGGGGGTCTTCCTTAGTCGCCATTCCTTTAACCCTCTGTCCGTCATCCGGTGAAAAAAAACCCCGTAAGGCGCTCTCCTCTTCCATCCCCTTGCACTAACAATCGTGTCTTGCGTCCCATAATGATCCCCTAAAACCGAGCCTACAAGTAGCATGGAAGTACCACCCCCCCCCCCCCCCCACTCCCCACCGGGTTGGTGTTTCCACACTCATGTAGGTAGTGGCACGGTCTTGGGCACCCAAAGGGTTATACAAATGCCTTCCCGTATTTTAAGGAGAAGAACAACTAGCCAACTTCTACATGCAGTTTGCCACTGCAAAATAGTATTAAGGAGTCAGGAAATAGACAAGTTATTTTTCGTAATTTTAATTATGAAAAATCCTCAATTATTATTTCTGGTAAACTGTGCCATAACATACTTGTCTTAGGAAGGCTCATGGTTGCATTGCGGGACACTCTTTTCGTAAAGCTTTAAAAAAAAAATGTACACAGCAGTTAGTAGACGGATAGAAAAAAAAAATAGGGGGGGAGGGGTGTTCAAAGACATATGGTCTGCGGAAGGTGATTTTTAACTATTGTTGATTCTTTCATAAAAACATTACCATTCTTCGGGCATCAGGAAAAAACTCAAAGCACAAAACGCAAGATAGAAAAACTCACGGGTTATGTACTAACGTGTTAGAATCTTACCATCTTACACACACTAAAGAGGAACATTTACTCCCCTAATCAAGTGAATCCAATCAGAACCGGAGCGCCAGCCGTGGTGCACTATTTATCTACACAGTTTTGTGACTTGTTCGCATGTTAAACCGCAGTTACCCACGCAGAGCCTTGAGGTTATTCTTTGCTGCCATCTCCCATTTAGAGGACTTGAAGAAATGATTTCATCTTGTTCTTAACGTCTTCAGCTATCGCAAGTGATTTTAAAAACCTGACAGGAAGACATTGCGACCAATCAATGTTTGTGTTACAGGACAAAAAATTTTTAAGGGGCTAGAATTACACATTGATGCCTCTTTACTACACCTGCTGCAAAGCACCAATGCAAAAAATGGTTTAATATCCCATTTCATCAAGTATCTCAAAAGGCCAAAAACAATCCTGAGTTTGGAGAAACGGAGCACGGTGCACAAATGGAAGGGCCATATACTGATCCAAGTAAAAAGCAGTGTTATGAATGAGTGAACGTCGGCAAGATGTAATAAGCAAAACTCTAACGCGTTTCACGCTTATTCTTTCAACAGCTTCGTAAGAAGCTATTACGATCTTGCCATGTGTATCTCACTCGCTTCCTTAAACTGCTTTGTAAATTATTCACATATTCCAGTATTGTAGCCCTTCCATTTTTGCAGCTCCGTTTTCCACCATACTCGAGAATTGGCATTCCACCGTCACAGGTGAGGCACCTCCAGGAACCGCCGGCATCAGATTGTGAGTACCTCATAAATCTCCTCGCCACATTATAGGTTATACACAGTGGGAAGAATCTTTCTGCGACTATTATACAAACTAGGGTTGGTGGTCCCCTAAGGAGAGAATCGGCAAGCACGGCTCCGTACGATCAACCAAGGACACTATCTGTTGTATCACCATTCCCCTCTTTTGTAGGGCCCTATACCAAGAATAGCCAGACTCAAGGATGCTCTTGAATCATTTTTATCTCAAGCAAGTTGATATTTTTCATCAGTAAATGACTGTTAGTGGTGTGTTCAAAACTGTGGAAGCATGATCTTTGAAACCTTGTTCTGTTTTTGCCTAGTTAATCTCAAAATGCTTTCAGAAGGAAAATGTAATGGCAATGTACTGCAAATGCAACTCACTTGTGCTTATGTACTACATCATTTAATTTCGACACCCTCAGTAGTCCTCAGAAAGTCAGAGTACGTGTCACCCAGAACACATCCAAGGGGGACGCTATACAGACCTCATTTCCGGTCCTTCAGTCCCCAATCTGCTATCACACACAGCTTAACAATACAGTGGAAACGGCGAAGTGTTCAATTGGCCAAATCCTCAACTTTATTGTCTTGCTTTGGTCTGTATGGATTGCATTTTAAACGCACTAGATCGCACATGTGCTTCAACTATGTGGCAAATCTCTATGGCGTTGTTCCAACATCATGCAAACACGTGCACACTAACTGATGGCTAATACAAAATAGTCACCTGCCTTATTACTCTTAATTGCTTTTCCTTCAGGCAATGGCTAGCACCACAAGGGCAACAAAACGAAACAAACAATCAGAGTGGCGGTGTCACATCCAGCTGGACAAGTATAACCGGATGAAATGATCCTCGATGTGAATTACTAAACTTAAAACAAAACAGCCATATGACAGAGTTTTGAAACAAAATATTCATTCACCTGCTTAAGCCTTTATTTAAGAGTCGTTGAGCTTTCATGCATTTTTTAAAAGTGTGCAATCCTCCTATACTTTATTCAAATTATTAACTTTAATATTTGTGATAAATGAGAACACTAGGAATTCTTGTTTAAAAATTCAAATGCTACATATTTCATATACTGTGTTAAAAGAAAATGTCAAATTTGTGAGCTCAACATGCGGTTTCCGCTAACTTTGTACTTTATTTATAAAAAGGGACATGACTTTTGTCAAGACCAAGTGCATCCCTTCCTATAATGCCATTATACGCATAGGTCACACTATTAAAAAAACTCTTGTACAAAGTTGTTGTTTTGTATTGCTGTTATATATTCCCCAAGTAACAGCCCTATGCGTTTGGCCAGTTTGCGATCAGTGGAAAGAGCTCTGCACTCAGTACATATAGGTTTACAGCAACAC
Organism: Ascaphus truei; assembly: GCA_036426205.1. Classification (NCBI taxonomy): domain Eukaryota; kingdom Metazoa; phylum Chordata; class Amphibia; order Anura; family Ascaphidae; genus Ascaphus; species Ascaphus truei. The sequence continues at coordinate 226,806,842 of CM071567.1, read as the reverse complement.
AAAACGGTCGCAGCTGCTCAATTGGATTCTCCTGTATTATATACACGTGAAAAAAAAGTAACCAATTATTAGCGCTCACTTAATGGCATGATTAAATGTGATAGTTAAATAGTTTAATTGGAAATAATGCATCCAATGTAGGGCTTTCCACTGTTTTTTTTTTTTTTTTTTTTTTTAACACGCACTATGACCATGGGGGCAGCCGCAAATACATGACTTGGGGACCCGTGAACTACCCTCCGTCAGGGGGGTCAGGGGCCTCGAGATACCCGGAACAACTGCTGAATGGCTAGGGGAATGCCGGCTACATTGACGGTGGGAAGGACGGAATGGGCATCATCTGCTGACGGTGCCGCTATCGCGGTCAAGTGGGAGGGGGAGGGAAGACGAGGACACACCATATCCACGGGAAAGCTGGGGGGACCCCCCCCGGGAAGGCAGAGAGGCGAGGGGGAATGGAGGGCGACGGAACGGTTCGGGAGAGGCACGGCGGGCCGAAGGGAGCAACTGGACCTCTTCGCTACTATCAGAGTTCCACTTTTTAGACTCTGCTAATTAAGCGTTCCTGACCCCTCCACTGCTTCCTGGGCTCTGATCTTTTAGAGCGATGAAGCGATATGTATGGATGGGGGTGGCGTAAGTGTGATGAGGTGAGGGGAAGGCTGGACATGGGACTGAGGGGGGTATGATGGGGGGGGCTATGACTGATGAAGGGGGGCCTGCTGAAGGGCACCCCGAGAGGGATATAGGATGCGGGGCTTGGGTCGTGCCTATGATGATGAGGTGGGGAACTTGCGAAGGGACTGATGGTAGATATGATGGGGGTGGCTTAAGGTTGGATACTAGGATGATGGGGGGACTGCTGAAGGGAACCTGAGGGGTGATATGAATGGGGTGCGTGCATTATGTGAGAGGGGGAACTTGATGACTGATAGGGGGTTATGAGGGGAGAGGGGGGTGCCTAATGATGATGGAGGGGGGGACTGCTGAAGGGACTTGAGGGGGTATGAGTTGGGGTCGGCTAATGATGATGAGGGTGTACTTGCTGAGTAGGGAGGTGTGAGGGGGAGGTGGGGGCTCAGGTGCTAAATGAGGCGGGGGAACCTGCTGCAAGTGACGTGGAGGTATGGATAGTGATGGGGGTTGGGCTAATGATATAGTAGGTGGAATGCTGAAGGGAACTGAGGGGGCGTTATTGATGGGGGGTGGCTATGATATAGGATCAGGGACTGGGGGGGTGAGAGGTTAATGATGAGATCGGGGGACTGCTGAATGGGACTGTAGGGGTATAGACTGGGGGGTGGCTATTATGATAGGGGGAATGCTGAAGTGGATGAGGTGGGTATGGATGGGGGTGGCTAATGATGATGAGTGGGACCTGCTTGAAGGGACTGAGCGGGGATTGAGGGCTGATGTGGGGGGACTGGAACTAATGAGGTGATATGGGGGGTGGATAAGCGTGTGAGTGATTAGAAGGGACTCTGGACTTGCTGACAGGGGGATGATATGATGGGGGGGTGGATAAGATATGAGTGGGGACTGTGAGGGATGGGACTATTGATGAGAGTGGCATGATGAGGAGGCATGCTGACGAGGGACTGAGGGTTGATATAGATGGGGTGGCTAATGATGATGAGTGGGACTGCTGAAGGGACTCCGAGGGTGATATGATGGGGTGGCTGATGATGAGGGAGGGGGATGCTGAAAGGGACTGAGGGTGAGATGATGGTGGCGGTAGAGACATGATATGAGGGGACTGCCTGAAGGAGACGGGAGATATGATGGGGGTGCGTCATGATGAGGAGGGACTGCTGAAGGGGACTGAGGGGGAGATATGATGGGGGGGTGGTCAGCACATTATGATGAGGGGGGACTGCTGAAAGGGCACTGAGGGGAGATTTGGGGGGGCTAATGATGATGAGGGGAGGAGTACTGCTGTGAAGGGATGAGGGTGATATGATGGGGGTGGGCTATGATGATGAGGGGGACTGCTGAAGGGACTGAGGTGAGTATGATGGGGGGTGAGCTAATGATGATGAGGGACCTCTGAAGGATGAGGGGAGGGAATATGATGGGGGGTGGCTACATGAGGGGATTTGGGGGGGAATGATCTGAAGGGACCTGAGGTCGGATTTAGGATGGGGTGTAGCGTATGATGATGGGTGGGAGCTTGCTGAAGGGACTGAGGGAGATAAGATGCTGGGGTGGCTCATGATGCTGAGGGGATGCTGAAAGGGACTGAGGGAGATATGATGGGGGGTGGCTAATGATGATGAGGGGGCTAGCTGAAGGGTGGGAGCTGGGGAGTGGATATGATGGGGGGTGGCGAATGATTGATGAGGGGGGGAGCTGCAAAGGACTGAGGGGTGATATGATGGGGGTGGCTAAGAGTGAGAGGGGGGGGCTGCTGAAAGGGCGGAGGGGGAATGATGGGGGATGGCTAATGACGGTAGGCGGGACTGCTGAACGGGAACTGAGGGGGGAGATAGATCTGATGGGGGTGGCTAATGTATGATGGGGGGAATGCTGAAAGGGGACGAGGGACCCGGATATAATGGGGGGGTGGCTATATGATGAGGGGGGATGCTTAAGGACGAGGGAGATATGTATGGGTGCGGTAAGATGATGATGATAGGCGGACTGCTGTACAGGGACTGAGGAGATATGATGGGGGTGGCGAATGATGATGAGGGGGAGCTGAAGGGACTGAGGAGAGATTGATGGGGTGGGGTGTCTCTAATTGATGATGGAGGGGGGACTGCTAAACGGAGTTGAAGGCTGAGGGAGATATGATGGGGTGCGCTAATGATGATGTAGGGGGACTGCTTAAAGGGACTGAGGGAGTATCATGGGGGGGGGCTAAGTGATGAGGGGGGGGTACGCCGAAGGGGACTGAGGGTCGAGACTAGTGAGGGGGGTGGTGCGAAGATGAGAGGTGGGATCTGCCTCCGAGGGATCCGGAGGGAGATAATAGATGGCTGGGGGTGGCTAATGACTTTTGATGAGGGGGGGATCTGATGAATACGGGACGAGGGGTAGATAGTGCGGGTCGGGTGGCTAATTGATGATGCGGGGGACTGCTCTAGGGGACGGAGGGAGATATGATGGGGGTGGCTACTGTGATGAGTGGGGACTGCTGAAGGGACCTGAGGTGATGAATATGATTTTTGGGTTGTGGCTAATGATGATAGGGGGATGCTGGCCAGGGACGAGGGATGATTCTGATGGGGGGGCTAGATGATGGGGGGACTGTGATAGGGACTGAGGGAGATAGGATGGGGTTGTGCTAATGATTAGAGTGGGGACTGCTGAAGGGACTAGGACAGAGGAACGATAGTATGGGTGGTGCTTAATGATGAGGAGGGGGCACGCCTTGAAGGACTGAGGTGAGTAATGATGGGGGGTGGCTATGAGATAGGGACAATGAAGACTAGGGGATGGGGGCGGTAAGATGATGAGGGGACGCTGAAGTGGAATAGGTGAATGATGGGGTTGGCGTAATTATGAAGGGGAAGCTGCGAGGGACTAGGGTGAGTATGATGGGGTGGCTATTGATGATGAGGGGACAGATGAAGGGACTGAGAGGGAGATATGATGGGGGTGCTAATGATGATTAGGGGGGACTGCTGTAAGGGACCTGAGGGATATAATGGGGGGGTGGCTAATTGATTTAGGTGGATGCGAAGGGACTGGGGGTCTGAATGAGGGTATGGGCGATGCGACGAAGGCATGAGGTGAATGATGGGGGGTGGTGCTATATGATGATATTGTGGACTGCTGAAGGATTGGAGGGAGAGTATGAATGGGTGGTGGCTAATGAGATGAGGGGGATGCTAAAGGGATTAGGTTTATATGATTGTGGATGGCTAATGTATGAGGTAGGGAATAACTGGAAGGGACATGAGGTGGCAGTATATAGGTGGTGGGTGTGCTAATGATGAGAGGGGGACCAGCTTGAAGGACGGAGGGAGAGATATGATGGGGGTGGCTACTGTGATGAGTGAGGGAGACTGCTGAAGCTGGCACTGAGGATGGATATAGTGGGGTGGCTAATGATGATGAGGGGACGCTGAAGGACTGAGGGTTGTTGGTTTGCTATGATATTAGGGACTGCTAATATGAGGGTGTGATGGGGGTGGCTATGAAGATGAGGGGGACTGCTGAATGAGTGAAAGGGTATGGAGGGAGGATATGATGGGGTGGCTATATGATTGAGTGGGGGACTGCTGGAAAGTGATTGAGGGTAGATATGATGGGTGGTGTCTAATGATGATGAGGGGGATGAATGCTGAACGTGATGGGGGTTGACTATGATGGGGGGGGCAATGATGATGGAGGGGGAAGCTGAAGCGGACTGGGGTGTGATTATGGGGGGGGGTAATGATAGAGGGTGACTGCTGAAGGGACTGAGGGCAGATATGATGGGGGTGGCGATGATGTTGAGGGGGACTGGCCTGAAAGGACTGAGTGAGTTTATATGAATGGGGTGGCTAATGTGATGAGGGGACTGCTGAGATAGGTGATCCGGTGAATATGATGGGGGGTGGCTAATGATGATGAGGGGGACTGGCTGTAAAGGATTGAGGGGATATGATGGGGGGGGTGGGCCATGATGAGAGGGGGTACGCTGATGAAAGGACTGAAGGGATGATATGATGGGGGGTGGCTAATGATGATGAGGGGGACTGCGAGGCTGAGGGGATTGGGGGTCTAGATAGGGACTGCTGAAGGCTAGGGATAGATGGGGGTGGGCTATGATGATGAGGGTGGACTGCTTGAAGGTACTGAGGGAGGGAGTATGAATGGGGGTGGCTAATGATGATTGATGGGGACTGCTGAAGGGACTTGAGTGGATATGAGTGGTGGTGTGATGAGCTGAATGTAATGACGAATAGAGGGAGGGTGGATACTGATGATGAGGGAGATGCAGGACTGATGGAGATATGATGGGGGGGTGGCGTGGCTAAGATGATGCGGGACTTCTGAAGGGACTGAGGGAGATTATGGGGGTGGACTAATGATGAGGGGGGGACGCTGAGGGCCTGAGGGCAGATATGGATGGATAGGCTAATGATGATGAGGGGACGCTGCAAGGCTGAGGTGTGGTGATATGATGGGGGTGGCTAATGATGATGAGGGGGACTGCTGAAAGGAGCTGAGGTGAGTATGAGGTGGTGGTGGTCTACGATTGATGAGGGGGACTGCTAAAGGGACTGAGGGAGATATGATGGGGGTGGCTAATGATGATGAGGGGGACTGCTGAAGGGACTGAGGGTGATATGATGGGGGGTGGCTAATGATGATGAGGGGGACAGCTGAAGGGACTGGGGGAGATATGATGGGGTTGGTTTATGATGAGGGATGCTGGGGAGGGGGGGATGTTGTTTTGTGCATTTTTTGTATGTCTGCGGTCTCACCAAATAAATCTCATTTTAACAATGTTGTCCTACCTAGTTGATTGATCCAGGAAGATGTTAAAAGTGCTTGTCTTCTGTGACAGGCTTTTAAAAAAAAAGAAATGTATAATTGTCTATATAATTCTGTTTGAAATTAGACTACATTGTGAAAATATAAATCATCATCACTTTCCTATTTCAAACAATAACTACAGCTGCAATGAGTGACAAGAAAAAAAAGAAGAAAGTTGGAATCGGAGAATAGTTCTTTTAACGCTGAATGGACAAATATATATTTGTTTACTATGTTCCGAGACAAATTTCTATGCCTCGTGTGTTGCGAAATGGTAGCTGTTCCCAAGGAATATAATATTAGGCGGCACTTTGAGACTAAACATCCCAAAGTGGCCAAATTGGACGCACATGAAAAGAAAATTAAAGCAGTGGATTTTGTGAAACGCCTTTGTGCAGAACAACAGATTTTCAAGAAAGTGAACACTGAGAACGAGGCGGCCACCAAGGTCAGCTTTGAAGTTGAGGGAAATTGCTGCTGCTGGAAAAAGTTATACTGAGGGTGACTTTATAAAGAAATGCCTGTTGATTGCTGTTTCTGGGTTATGTCCACAAAAGAGGGGAACATTTGGGAATGTCAGTCTATCACGAATGACTGTACAGAGGAGGGTAGTGGACATTGCCACCAATCTTACTGATCAGTTGAAGCAGAAAGCCAGTGAGTTCCGCTTCTACTCTCTAGCAATGGACGGAAGCACAGATTTAAAGGACACGGCTCAACTTCTTATTTTTATTCGAAGGTGTTGATAGACACTTCGAAATTACTGAAGCGCTTGTTGGAATGTGCTCCATGACAGTTCCGACAAAAAGAAAAGAAATATCCACTGAAGTAATAAAGTGCGTGGAGGATAAATTGGGAATAGGTTTTGCAAACTTGGTGGCCATTTGTACTGATGGGGCAGCGGCAATATGCGAAAACATGTTGGAGCGGTTACTCTTATTGAACACTATCGGTAGACAAATAACCAAACATCACTGTATAATACATCTTCAGGTTCTGTGTAGCAAAGTTTTGAAGTTTGATTATGTAATGTCAGTGGTAGTTTCTATTGTTAACTACCTCCGTTCTAGGGGACTGAAACATAGGACATCCCGAGATTGTCTTGAAGAGGTAGACGCGAGTGCTGCGACCTTTACCATACGGAAGTGAGGTGGTGGAGTCGAGGACGAGGCATCCAGCGTTCTGTCGCTTTAATAGAGGAAGTAGCCCAATTCTTAGAACAAGAACCAAGACAATTTCTTGAGCTTGAAGAAGAGTCCTGGAATCATGATCTTTTCTTCTTTTGTGACGTTACAACACATCTCAATAACCTCAACATTCAACTTCAGGGGAAAAATAAGCTTATATTTCAACTTTATGCAGCAGTGAAGGCTTTCAAAATGAAATTGAAGCTTTTCAGAAGTCCGCTGTTGAAAAGTGAAATGAGTCACTTTCCCACTTGTGCACAGCATATCCCTCAGCACAAGCACACCAAGCTCGGAGAAAAATATGCTATGAAAATTGATGTTCTGATTGAAGGATTTGACAGAAGACTCACTTTGTCTAAAGAGGACATTCAATTGAAGATCCCTTTTCAGTGGATCCAGCAGACTTGCCATTCCAATTGCAGGTGAATGTTATTGATCTTCAGCATTCGACAGATTACAGAAATAAGCACAGAGAAAGCAGTCTGCAGGACGGTGTGTGGGTAATTATCTATACCTCAGATCTCTACCGACACGTTTGCTGTACACTGCCTTCATTACAGAGCATGGCAGGTGTGTGCTCTAACACAATAGCATTCTCCTATCAGCTGTTTGCATTTTATCCATGGTATTTTAGTTATTACCCCCCCCCCACCTTCATTGGTGGTTCTCCCTCATAGAAGGTTCCACATAGGATAATGTTTGTACACATCCATACCTTATCCTGAACTGTCTACAATCCAGGGTTCACCTACTCCTGCTGGATTCATAGTGCATTGTTTAATTGTTTATTTAAAGCCCTATATTTTATCGTTATTTGCAATTAAACTATTTTAACTAATCACATTAATCATCCATTTAGGTGAGCGAGTGCTAATAATTGGGTTACTTTTCTTTCGAGTATATATATTATTCAATACCCGTTATTCATTATCCAAATCAGCACCATCATCCCGTTACTTCATCATTAAGCTGAAGCGGGGGTTCTACCCAGTTTCCCCCCTATCTCCCTATTATCACAGAACGTCTCAATGATTGGCTATACTTGGAGAATCCCAAAAATGATTTAAGAGATGAGCCCCGTTTATTAAAAAAAAAAGTCAATTTAATGTGGCACTGATGAATGTTTTTAAGCCTTTGTGCCACACCACGTAAAAGGCTAAACTATATGGCCTGGAACTATCTTCTACTGGTTGCCCACTAGAGACTGGCGAATTTTCAGTCAAAATCCGAATCCCCTGTGGGATCAGTCTCAAAAAGGGCAGTCTGTTTTTTAAAACCATTAATAAAATTCCATTAGTAAAAATCCAACCGGATGCCACAGAATTAGTCAATGGATCCAAATCCGATTGTCTTGAATCAGAGTCCGGATTCTTAAAAATACAAAAGGTCGGATTTGAATACCTGAAATATGTTTTGCATGTAGGAAGGAGGAGGAAAGAGAGCTTTAGCTCACACTGCTGCCCTGAATAAGAGAGGTTGTGTGGGTTCTAATCCTGTTGGGCCTGATACCAGGACACCATTCCAGCCACTAGATGCCCTAGACTTGTCAACTCAATATAGTTGGTGTGTGTGTATGTGTATATTTATTTATTTTTTAAATATATGCAGCTTTTGATTACCTTTATTGAAAACGAATTACCTAAGCTGTCGATCGATTAGTTCTCCTGTGATTGATCAACAAACCTCCTGTTTTCCATGGTTCACTAAATGGTTGCCTTTCAGTTTCAAATGAATCCTTCAGTGTAACTCAGCAGCTACAACATATTCTTATATTACTACGGTAACATTGTCTATAGTTACAGTTTACCTCTCAAACTGCTGGGAATATTGGCAACAAATTATCACAAACAGGAAAGTGTTACAAAGATCTTGCACTGCTGGGGAGGTGGGCCAACACCTGCTATAGAAATCAAAGGATTATCCATATATTAAAACTGTCATTAAGAGTTGAAGAAAAAAAAGCAGTAAGTGTTATCTAATACTACAGAACGGATATAGATAGAGAGATAGAGAGATAGAGATATATAAAATCTTATGGCTGTTTATTGTTGATACTGTACTTGCTTATTTTGTACCCTTACATTTTGCATCCTGCATCCTTTCCTCTCTTTCTAATAATGTGTTCACCTTAAATGTTGGTGGCATTGGTAATTACTGGAATAGTAACAGAGTTTCATGCAAATGTATGTTTCCTTTTGTGTAAAGTCTCCCTCCCCCCACTCCAAAAAACAAACAAAATGGAGACTCAAGCCCCCATTATTAAAGCACTCCAAAAATTATAAATGCAGACCCTGTCTGCCCACTGCTACGAACTTCTAAATATCAACTATGAGACACGTACAATACCATGAAGCATTCTAGTGACTATTACTGTGTATTTAGAAGAAGTGGGAAATACACATTGCCTGAATTTTCAGTTTTATGCAGTGCTGATCTGCAGATTTAAGGCTACTCCAAGCGCCCAAGAACATGCGAGAGGTAAGCGTGTAAAGGCTTTCACCAACGCAACATAATGCACCATGTTCATTTTTAGGAGGCAGTGGATTCAAATTCATCCCCACACAAGCTGGAAACGGTTTAAATAAAACACTAGTATTTTTGGATTAATTCATCCCCTTTGTACTTTTAACCAAAGAGGGGTTACACTTCCATATTCATTACTTACCTTAATAGGCTTCTCTTCCTTCACTTCAATGTTTTCCAACATTTTAACCACGCCAACACCTTTAAGCACCTGGCCAAACACCACGTGCTTCCCGTCCAGGTGGGGGGTGGGCACAGTTGTGATGAAGAACTGAGACCCATTAGTATTGGGGCCAGCATTGGCCATACTGAGCAAGCCCTCTTTGTCATGCTGCAGGAAGATAAATACCACATGTGTAAAAAGAGCACCACCCTGCATATGCGAACATATTTAGTAAACAGCATAGCAGTAGATAAATCTAGTAGTCCCAAAATGTTACCACTTTAAACAATGTCTACTTTAGTTGCCATCTGTAGGACAGCGTTTCCAACCCTCTTCTCGGGGAACCCCAGCAAGACCAGGCGTTATGAATAACCAAGCACACAGGAATGCACTGGTCCATGGCCAGGCCAGGCGTTATGAATAACCAAGCACACAGGAATGCACTGGTCCATGGCCTGGCCTGGCGTTATGAATAACCAAGCACACAGGAATGCACTGGTCCATGGCCCGGCGTTATGAATAACCAAGCACACAGGAATGCACTGGTCCATGGCCCGGCATTATGAATAACCAAGCACACAGGAATGCACTGGTCCATGGCCTGGCCAGGCGATATGAATAACCAAGCACACAGGAATGCACTGGTCCATGGCCTGGCCAGGCGTTATGAATAACCAAGCACACAGGAATGCACTGGTCCATGGCCAGGCCAGGCGTTATGAATAACCAAGCACACAGGAACGCACTGGTCCATGGCCAGGCGTTATGAATAACCAAGCACACAGGAATGCACTGGTCCATGGCCCGGCCAGGCGTTATGAATAGCCAAGCACACAGGAATGCACTGGTCCATGGCCCGGCCAGGACATTCCGAGGAGAGGGTTGAGAAACACGACCGTAGGACTTTCACATGTGAAATGCTAAGCATTAATACACACTTCTGAGAGATTATTAGCCAGGCGAAAGAGATGGAGCTTTGGTTTTATGGCTGCATAAGGGTTAACAGATTACTGTAGAATATGATGTATATGTAGCTTTACATCTTCCCTCAATGGTAAAAGCAAAAATCGCATAAGATACAGGGATAATACAAGACTAGGATAAGCACTTCAACTGTAATAAAAACAAAAATATGGGGGATGGGGGGGGGGGGATATTTTTAGGGAGACCTAGGTTCCCAGGATACTTGGCAGTACAGTATTACTTTCTGGATTTTCCCTGAGATTTAAGAGCGGCTCAGTGAGTAAAGACACTGACTGGGAACCTGGTTGAATTCCCTGTGTCGGCTACTTGTGACCTGGGCAAGTCACTTTATCTCCCTGTACCTCAGGCACCAAAAACATAGGTGGTAAACTCCAGGGGGCAGGGACTGTGTCTGCAAAATGTCTCTAAAGCGCAACTAAAAACTAGCAGCGCAATACAAGAACAATCATTATTAATATTATTATTAAATGGCCATTCAATAGGATGCTGCAGTTTACTATATTGGCTTGGGATACACAAGATCTAAATGGCCATTTTGTTTCCCCCAGAGTGGCAGAGACAAGTAAATATCAGGACACAGTGGGCCCAGGTCCTGAGAATGAAGTGGTTCCACCTTCAGAGAACCCCTTGGCTCCAAACGTGAATATAGAATGTGAGCCAAACAGGTGTTTGAATAAACGCACTTTGCCAGCTACTCATGTAAATGAGGATTACACGAGCATAATTAGACCAAAGCATACTGGTGGGAATGTTTTACTTCCATGCAGCTGCAGAACATAAAACTGGAACGTCCCAAATCTTGCATTTTGCAGACAGTGTAAAACATTCAACTCTATGGGGCTCCTTCAATAAGCTCAGAAGTGGCCAATCGCAGGATGAGCAAATTGAAAACTCCCATTCAAGTCACCGGACTGCAGTTGGCCACTTTGGAGTTTATTGAATAAGCCCCTATAAATAATAAGACTTGCATTTTGTTCTAAACCTTGCCTGACTGCACTATTACGCCCAATCACAATCTTTGTTATCTTCCATTTACATGTTCGTTCTCGGTCATTTTTTGATAGCAGCTGGTTATGGCTCTTCTGTGTTGGACACAATAATAACATTAAAAAAGCAGCAGTTTCTCCTGCTTCCTGAGATACTTGCCTGTAAAAGTAGGTTTTGCAGTCTCCTCCAGCTAAGACAACGTGTAAATCTCACTACGTCATGAGGGTCAATAGGACCCCCATCATTATCATCCGCTGTGGCTTCCTATCGGCACGCGTGATTTTAATACCAGGAAGTACTGCCGGTCCCATTATCGGGATCTATCTCAGGCACCACTGGATCTGCGGAGCTACAAAAACGTGCTTCAGCTTCGAAGACCCACTGGTTCTTATACCGCTAAAAAAAATAAAGGGTGGGTTTGGTAGGGCGGACTGCTGCTTTTTTAATATCTAATGAGCTTTTGAAACGTATGTGATCTCTGAACCCTAAATTGGCAATTATACATACCCTACGACCCCTTAATAACTAACTTACGGACTCCACATAGAGGTTCGATGTTTATGGACATTTTGACCTCAGTTGGATTGTTTTAAGGCGGTCCAATGAGTAATTGTGTATTCACCAGCACTTCCCTATCTCTCCTCGTTCATTTATGTGATCTCAAGAGACCGAAAAATTCTGAATGGGCTAGGTCTGAGCTTGGAAAAACAGATTTATTTTCTGTGCATGACTTTACTTAACAAAATAAAAAGAGTATTACAACTAACAAATCATCCAGTAATGCACCTCCACAAATATTCCCAGTCACACAAGTATGTGGCACAAAAGTGTACCACTTCCTGCGAGAGATTTACCTTATAGTGAAAGTTCTCATCTTCAAATTTCTCTCCGTAAATACTTTCTCCACCTGTCCCATCTTGGTTTGAGAAATCGCCACCCTGGATCATGAATTTCTTGATAACTGAGAAATAGGAAGTGGAGTCATGTGAAAAACGGGTGTTGATTTATCATCACACACGTCCTTGTTTCTCAGATTTTATACCACAGGCTCTATTGAATTCCAATGTACAGTCACAAAAGCCCAAAGTGTATTTTGACAGATTCCTCAAGTATTGCAACCTAAAACTGAACTAAAAAAAAAAAAAAAAGATACAATTTCAAATCCCTTTGAACTGAAGAGAAAAACAAATGTCATAGCATCCCTCAGTAACAATATTTGCTGAACAGATACATATATAATTAACGTAAAATCAGTGCCTCTAATAGCAACCAAAAAAATAAATAAGTTATATACAACACATTCAGGTGCCGTTGAAAGATTGGAGTATTAAGGGGTTCCTGACTGCAAAATGGTTTTAAAAAAAAGTTGTTACAAACAAGGCAAATCCCATTTCTGTAAATTAGGCACCTAATCAACATGAAGCCGCCTCCCCACTGTTTGGAAAGATTTCAGCGCCATTCAAATGAACATAGTTTAAACTAAGAGAACACAGCTTTATATCATTTTAGCGGCGGCGGTTGTTTGAAGTGAAAACGTTTAGGGAATCAAATGTCACAATATAATAATTCACAAAGGAATTGAAGAAAAACACAATGCCCACTAGACATTTATTTCAGGGATATTTATGAAATTACTTGCACATGAAACAGAAACATAACTTCAGATACGGCAGGAACAAACGCTGAACAATGCTCCATAATAAATAAAACGTGTTTCTATGAAAATAGGATTGTGTGTTATTAATAAAAGTTTGAAAAATAAAATCCACATTTAAAAGCATAACATTAAACAGAACAAGACTTACTTCTATGAAAAGGACATCCTTTAAAATGAAGAGGCTTCCCCGTCGTCTTCCCTAAACCTTTCTCGCCGGTACACAGAGCCCGAAAATTCTCTGCCGTTTTGGGCACAACATCTGCGAACAATTCTAGGACGATTCGGCCAACTGAGAAAAAGAACAAATAAAACCTTTAAGTAGTTGTAGGGCAGTGTATCCCAACTCTCCTACGGACCCCCTGACCAAAACAGGTTTCACCGATATACATCATTCTGTGATTAGCTGGTTAAGAGTGCTTGGTAATTCATTGATTATTCCTTAACTCCCCCTCCACATAACACACAATAACCCCTTGCAGACCACACACATCCCACCCCCTGCACCTCACATCACCCCACAACACCTCCCCCCCTGACAACCTGCCTCCCCCCCTGCAAATCACTTCACTCACTCCCCTGCACCTCACCTTCCCCCCCTGCACCTCACACCCCCCCCCCCACATCACTACCTGCATCTATCACCTCACTCTCCCCCTGCACCTCCCCCCTGCACCTCATTTCACACACCCTGCACCTCTACTCACCCCCCCCCGCACCTCACATCACTACCTGCATCTCACCTCACTCTCCCCCTCACCCACTACACCTCCCCCCTGCACGTCATTTCACCTCCCCCCCTGCACCTCAAGTCCCCCCCTGCACCTCACCTTCCCCACTGCACACCTCACCTCCCCATCCTGCACCTCACCTCCCCCCCAAACCCCCCCCAACCACTCTGCACCTCACCTCCCCCCCCTCCCCTCACCTCCCCCCCGCACCTCACATCACTCCCCTGCACCTCACCTCCCCCCCCCCCCAACGGCACCTCACGGAGCAGGCAGGACTAGCACACTCGTGCAGTCCTGAGAGCAGGCTCGAGGAGGAGGAGGGGGAGAGCGGGCTCGCGGCCGGGTTTCTCGCGGCTCGCGGCCGGGAGAGATGGGGGGGGATAGAGCCTCGCGGCCGGGCGAGGAGGGGGGGATAGCGGCTCGCAGGCGGGAGAGGAGGCTCGGGAGGGAGGAGGACAGGGAAAGTGACCGCGGGCCGCACAATGAGTGCAGACGGGCTGCGTCTTGTGCAGGCCTGGTCTACACAATCAAATATATATCTACTTGGTATAACTAGATTTATAAAATTCTTGCTGGAAAGCTATTAAATCTGTCTAAGTCAGTGTTTTCCAACCGGGATTCCTAGGAACCCTTGGGTTCCTCTGACAGCCCTAAAGGGTTCCCTGCAACTTTTCACTAATTTGAAAATTGTACCAAATACAGACGAATGTATAAGGCCTCGGACATGGTCAGCGCATAGTGCTGAGGCGCGCTTACGCTCAAGCACTTAGCCCCTGCAGCCGCAATGAGAGCGGCTTTAACAGGGGCTCGCTTACGCTTCCCTCCCTCCCCCTCTTTCACCCTTCTCCACCCCTCTCTCTCTCTCCCCCATTGCTCTCCCTCTCCCCCCCATTGCTCTCCCTCTCCCCCCCATTGCTCTCCCTCTCCCCCCCATTGCTCTCTCTACCCCATTGTTCTCCCTCTCCCCCTCATTGCTCTCTACCCCATTGCTCTCTCCCTCCTCCCCCCCCTTCTCCCCCCACCACTCCGTTTGCCCCCCCACCACACAGCAGCACTCCGTTTGCCTCCCCTCCCCTGTCCATTTGCCCCCCCCTCCCCCTGTCCGTTTCCCCCCCCGTCCGTTTCCCCCCCTCCCCCTGTCCGTTTCCCCTCTCCCCTGTCGTTTCCCCCTGTCCGTTTCCCCCCCCCCCCGTCTCGTTTCCCCCCCCTGTCCGTTCACCCCCCCTCCGGTTCTGCCCCCCCCCCGTCCGTCACAAGAAGAGGTTAAAAACCATTGGTCTAATTATAAAAGGACTATTGAAACTATTGCCAAAAGATAAATGGCGTTATGATATCCACACTGTGGACGCCACTGAATGTAGTCAAGCCCACACGGAGTAGATACAATGTTCCTAACATCTATTGTCAGTTGTTGTTTACATATGGTTGCTTGGAAACAAGGACAGCCCTGTGGCCCCTGGGTTTCTTGTTTCTTTTATCTCCCCCTTCCCGGTAAAAAATCTATTTATTCCCCACAGTCCCATAGACTAAAACGTTGTTTTTGTTTAAGAGACAATATATTTATTGTCATTATATATTTTTTTTTCAATTTCTCGCTATTCACCATCCCGACCCTTGCGTTCTTCTCAAGGATGCCTTCTCTCTACCCCCTTTGTATCTAAAGCCCTCTCCCGCCTTAAACCTTTCTCCCCGACTGCCCCACCTCTGGAATGCCCTTCTCCTCAATACCCGACTAGCACCCTCTCTATCCACCTTTAAGACCCACCTAAAGACCCACTTGCTTAAAGAAGTATATGAATAGCACCGTGGCTAATACTATACACGAAGCTTGGCCCCCTGCAGACGCACTTACCAGAACTCCCTCCTACTGTCTCTGTACGTTCTTCCTACCTACCAATTAGACTGTAAGCTCTTCGGAGCAGGGACTGCTCTTCCTAAAATGTTACTTTCACATCTGAAGCACTATTTCCCATTACCTGTTATTTATTATTTATATGATTGTCGCGTATTACTACTGTGAAGCGCTATGTACATTAATGGCGCTATATCAAGACATACGATACAATCTATTTTAAGCAAATTTCCTGCAGTGCTGTATCGTCTTCATAAAACCTGGTTTGGGGTGAAGTATTTTTCGCTATATACACATCATTTTTACATACTGATCATCCTAAATGTTCAAAAGTGTTCCCATCTTCATCAAACCCCATATAATGCTTGCTTACATTTGTCCTTACATTTACAGTAGTTATGTGGAGAATCAATGCATCCTATTGGCTAATGATTTGTGTCACATGGTTAAATACTGTATGGAGGGACAGATTGTAATGCACAAGTAGGTAACGGGCAAACTGGTGCTCCCTACAGCTGGGGGAGGCTGCACAATGAAAGGAGCGCAGGATATGGGGCGAAATTGCGGTGTTAACACGAGACTGTATGCAGTGATGTGACGCGCTCTACTTGGCCGCTCTAGGCACCGCGAGATGCCGCTTCATGTCTAGAAGCAGCACGGTGACGTGACAATGCCCGGTAGCTCACACCCGCATTGTGATGTCATCGCTGGAACCTTCCTTCCGAGCCCGGCGCTCTCCTTCCTCCTCTGCCCCCCGCCCCCGCCATGCGCTACCCCAGCACGTGACATCCAGCCCGCCGGCAGACCAGCGCTCCCCGCGAGAATGTTCTATCGTGCACGCGCCCAAGTCATTCATTCATTCATACATCGCCGGAACCCGGCCTTCCATTGTGCACGCGCCCAGTCACTTATTCAGCTCCGTTCCCCCCTTTGTGCTGACGAAGCGCCCATTGATTGTTGTGTAGGGCCCCGTACGCCTAGTTCAGCATCCCGACACCGTGCTGACAACGCGCCCATTGTCCCCTACACTATACAACACGGTGCTGAGGCCAAAGTCACCGCTCAGCTCCCCTCCCCCTCACTCACCGTGCTCCCCTCCCACCTCCACATCGAAGAACACGCGCGGGTTGGCGGGGTCGGACGGCCGGGTGGTGGGGCATGGGTGAGACATGTTCCTCCTCTCTGGTTGCAGGTCACTCGGATCGCCGGCTTCTCAGCAGCACCTGAGCGCACTTCCGCTCCGGCAGGGGCGGGACTTCCGGCCCCCCTCCATCCTGAGCGCTGCTTCCTGTCACTCACCCCCCGGGATAACTGCAGTGATACAATGTGGGGGTAGGGAAGCGGTATACCCGGGAGATGATAACTGCAGTGATACAATGTGGGGGTAGGGAAGCGGTATACCCGGGAGATGATAACTGCAGTGATACAATGTGGTGGTAGGGAAGCGGTATACCCGGGAGATGATAACTGCAGTGATACAATGTGGGGGTAGGGAAGCGGTATACCCAGGAGATGATAGATGATTTAATACCGTGCAGCGGTGTACAGAAAACTGTTACATATAACTGTGAGGAAGGCGCTGTGTGCCTATGTGAGGGATCGCACATTACTTGGCCCCAGGGGATAGTTCGCTACCTAACAACACGGGTTTGGGCAAAAAAAAAAGCATGTATTGTAATAACAGTATATGACTGCTCAAGTTTCTATTCTGCAAACCTGGGGCAATATTGGTGCAAAATAACTGCACTACAGTAATTGTATATATGTAGCCCCGTTTCCCCTGAACACAGGGGGTCCTTTTACCTGTTGGCTCCCAGGAGCCTAAGCCTCTGCCACGGAGAGCCTGGGGTGGTTTGCTTACAATACGGTGCAGCGCCTCCACCTGTGAGAGATCCCAACGGAATGGAAGGAGCACCTCACAGGACCTAATCATGACAGTGGATATTCACAGTCGAGTGTAAATAGCCGCAAGAGTACAACTGCCCACACACCATGCAAGGCGTATCCCAGTACCCCCACCACCGTGTATCCCACATTGGTCCACAGTACATCCCTTCCCACCCTGTCCTGTGGTCAGCGCTGCCACTTTGAATGTGTATACTTTGTTGGTGCACATATTAACGATACCTGCTGGGCGCTCCAGCACCCGGGCCTGCAGATATCTTCACAAAGGATCCGCCGATCCACGATCTCCTCAGTGACGTCCTGGACTCCGCTGCAGCAAAAGGCCATTAAGGGTAGTCCCACCCTGATGACAGTCTCTCTCTCTATGACTAGGCCTGGTCCCAGACCTCTCAGGGTATTCAGCTTCCGCTGTGTCCCTCACTTTGTAAACAGCACTAATGGAGCAGGTTCCCTATCCTAGGGCCTGTCCCTAAAGCAGCCACAAGCTTAATCAATGTCTCAGGGCCTAGGGGGGTTCTGGCCTAGTGCAGAGGCTACTTGCCTCTCTGCACCTCCTTCCCCTATCCTCTCCTGGCACCTACTGACACTTGTGCTCCACTGTCAGCTTCCTACTTCCCTTCTCAGTACAACCCTAGAGCCCTATTGGCTGGCATGGTCAGGTGACTGTTACTAAGGCTCATGGGACTTGTAGTCCCCGCTCAGAGCCTTTATTTTATTGACCCCGCTTTGCGTGCTTGTCCTGCGCATGCGCAACATCCATGGCCGCTGCAACTCCTGGCACTGCTGCGCATACGAGCACATTGAAAAGAAGGAAGAAGAGGTAGAGAGAGGGATAATATGAGGGGCCCTAAACACAGACCTGTTATTCAAGCTCGGATAGTGAGGGTGAATGGGTTAGGGAAGGATCAGATAGTTCGGAAAACAAGGTAGGGAATAAGGTAGACAACATAGAGCAGTTCTAGCAGAATAACAAAGCCTACATAAGATATAAGGATCAGCAGGTGTGCAAAAACAAGTAACAGCAAAGTATTGACAGCTAGAGAGTGTCACACATACTACCTAGGAGAGATTGCTTCAGTTTCTAATTCGAATATACTGTTTATATAAAGTTGCATGAGTGTTTTGGGGCAGAAGAGAGAAGTGGTTGCCCCGGTTGTTCACGTGCGTCCTCATATGAGTGTCGGGAAGAACCCATGACACAGAACAAGTCCCTTGGGCCTCCGAGAACTAGCGTCTATGCTGGTCCGAGGTTTGGGTCATACCCAAGGCCATCTGAGTCAGGGTCTCATTCGACCATGACTGACTCAATTCAGGTTTCTGTTTCAGTTTTTTCCCCCCAAAGTTTAGTCTCCCTGCCCCTCACCTATCTCAAAGTCAGAATCCTCCAAAATAAAAAAATGTATCTCTCAAAGTGAACAGGAGAGTCCCCTGTGTGGTCATACAAGGTGGTCTGCTACTTTATGTAGGAAATTATTCTCTGTAAGATGTCGGTAACCATTTTATCGCATAATGTGAAAGGTTTCAATAGTTCGGGCAAAAGGTGGGTGGCCTTGACGGATTATAAACGTAAAAATGTGGATATTGTTCTGTTACAGGAGACACATTTCAGCACAAAAAGTTTCCCCAAATATGTGGATAAGCATTTTCGTCAATGTTTCTTTGCCTGAGCCAAAGTTAAAAAAAAGTGGGGTAGCCATCCTATTTCATAATAGGTTTCCATTTGTGGTAGAATAGACTAAGAAAGATAAGGAAGGCAGATTTTTGATCTTGGTTTGCACTATACAGGGTCAATATTTAACGATTGCAAATGCATATGCCCCGTGTGAACAAGACCCCGTGTTTTTCTCATCATACATTAGGCAAGGTATCTAAGGCTTTGGTGTCGCTGCGTCCGGCGGCGCACTACGCACCATCTGATGTTATTCTCCCGAGCAGGTCCCGGTCCCTCCTCCCTGCACGGCTCACTACACGCTGTGACGCGTCAGCCGCCAGGGGATGCAAGAGAATTGTAATCCCAAGCGGCGACGTGTCACGTGGTGTGGCTGTGAGCCAATGAGAAGGGGAGGCTTCGGGGAGCGGGGGGGAGAGGGTGGGGGAAAGCAGCGATTTTAAATAAACTCTGCAGCACCAAGGGAATCCCCCTGCTCCCTCCCACAGACTCTCTCCTTTTCGCCACGGGAGGTGTGTGTGTGACACACACCCCTGTAAGCATACTGTAGTGTGGGGCATCGCCATTGTACGCACTGCTCATGTACTGCGGGACAATGTCAGCACCTGATGGGATTCTCTCTGCCCCTCTATTGTCCTGTCTGTGGGGTTGTAACCATTCACAAGTGCCCCTAAGTATTGGGTTGAAGGCCCCCCTAGCAGTGACGGGGTTAATTCGCCTGCCGAGCTGTGTGTCTGCAGTGTCAGCGATCCCCCTTTCGATTCCCCCCGTGCTCCGATTCACCCCCCCGTGTGTATTTGTGAGTGCCTGTCTGTGTGTGCCTGAGTGCCTGTCTGTGTGTGTGTGTGTGGGGCTGAGTGCGTGAGTGTCTGTCTGTGTGGTTGAGCGGCGGTCCCGCCCCCTCACGTCATGGCCGCGCCCGCCCACCCGTTTTAGCCACCACCCCCCCGCGCCGGAAAAAATTCACTGCAGAACGCAGATCGCGGTGCAGTAAATTGCACGCGCCGCCGGCAAGCAAGGCGGCCGTGTGGGCGCGTGCAGCGGGGCCTTAGCCTAAGGGTCACGTAGTTCTTGCAGGGGATTTTGATATGGTAATTGATCCTGCCTTAGACAAGTCTGCTCAACCTAAGCGCCCACAAAGAAATTAAGGCACCGCAGCTCTTCTTAAAGGGTTAAAAGACAATCAGATGTCAGACATTTGGAGAGCGTTGCACCCCAATGAAAAAGGTTACACGTTTTTTTCTCATCCCCACTCAAGCTATAGTAGAATAGATTACTTCTTTATATCAAACAGATTGGTTCCAAAGATCTCCTCTACGAGGATCCATGATATTACATGGTCAGATCATGCACCTATAGAATTAAGGTGCACTCAATTAAACCTAGACAGACCTGGAGCAAACTGGAAATTAAATTAATCAATTATTAAAGTCCCTGAGGTAATTCAAACAATTAACAAAGAGATAGCGCAATTATTTAGTATTAATTGGCAGTGTAGATTCCCAAATCACACTTTGGGAAGCCCATAAGGCAACACTTAGAGGTTCCCTTATTAGTATTGCTGCAGGGAGGAAAAAAGCGAAGGAACCGAAAATTGTTCAACTGCAAGCAAAACTTGCAGAACTTTCTGACCTGCACAAAAGTAATGGCAGAACAGACACATTAAAAAAGCTAAAGTACATTAGAATAGAGCCTAATAAGCTCCTAACCTCCTAGGCTGAAAATGCCTTGAGTTGTTCAAAGAGGATTTTTTTTGAAAAAGCAAACATGCCAGATCACTTCTAGCTAACAAAATTAGAAATAGGCAACTAATTTACAATATACAAGTTATTAGACTCCAATCGGGAATTGTAACATCTAACCCTAAATTAATTGTAGAGTAATTTAAGAAATACTATGAGAATCTTTTAATGGAGAAAAGGTTACTCATAATGCAAACCTGAGTCAGGCCTTAGGCTGCGCTTATAGTGCCGGCGACGCGACGTTGCTCGAAAACAAATGCATTGTTGCCGTCGCAAGCGCTTATAATAAGCGAAACGGAGCGACATGGCGGCGCGAATTTTTGAAGCCGGTCAAATTTGATTTTTCTGAACCAATCAAAGGCCTGGTCGCATGCGACGTCCCCGGAAAGAAAATTACAACTTTCGCTAGCAGTGGCGGCGACAGGTGACGTCACCGGTCGTGTCGCCGTCGCCGGCTCTATAAGCTCGGCCTTAAGGGATTTTCTGACAGACGCAGACTTACCTGGACTGAGCAGGGAGGACAATGAATGTTTAACGAGGGATTTCACGATAGAAGAATTAATGCAGGTGATAAAACAACTAAAGCCATCTAAAGCACCAGGCCCCGATGGGTTCTCTAATTTATATTATAAAAAATTTGATCAATTGTTAGCCCACACCTTCTTTGCATGTTTAATACAATACAGGCAGTCCTCGGTTATCCAACGGAATCCATTCTGGAAGTAGCGTTGGATAGTGAAACCATTGTAAAGTGAGTCCCATGTTAATCAGTGGCGGTGAGCGTCGGATAACGCATTCAGGCATTGGATAACGCATTCCGGCGTCAAAAAACGACCCTCAGGGTTGCACTGTAAAGCGTTGGATATGCCATTCGTTGTAAAGTGAAACGTTGGATAACGAGGACTACCTGTACTAGCAGGCGCTTCATTCCCGGAATAGATGCTCCAGGCATCCATTTCTCTTATATATAAACAGGGTAAAGATCCGACAAATTGTAAAAGCTATAGACCATTTTATCGTATTGTATTGTATGTCTTTATTTATATAGCGCCATTAGTGTACATAGCGCTTCACAGTAGTAATACATGTGGTAATCAAATAAATAACAGATAATATAAATAACAGATCATGGGAATAAGTGCTTTAGACATAAAAGTAACATTTCGGAAGAGGAGTCCCTGCCCCGAGGAGCTTACAGTCTAATTGGTAGGTAGGTAGAACGTACAGAGACAGTAGGAGGGAGTTCTGGTAAGTGCGTCTGCAGGGGGCCAATCTTTATGTATCCTGTGTTCAGAATATCCACAGTGCTATTCATATGCTTCTTTAAGCAAGTGTGTCTTAAGGTGGGTCTTAAAGGTGGATAGAGAGGGTGCTAGTCGGGTACTGAGGGGAAGGGCATTCCAGAGGTGTGGGGCAGGCAGTGAAAAAGGTTTAAGGCGGGAGAGGGCTTTAGATACAAAGAGGGTAGAAAGAAGACATCCTTGAGAAGAACGCAAGAGTCTGGATGGTGCATAGCGAGAAATTAGGGATGAGATGTAAGGAGGGGCAGAAGAATATAAAGCTTTAAAAGTGAGGAGAAGAATGGAGTGTGAGATGCGGGATTTGATCGGAAGCCAGGAGAGGGATTTCATGAGGGGAGATGCTGAGACAGATCTAGGAAAGAGTAGAGTGATTCTGGCAGCAGCATTTAGGATAGATTGTAGGGGAGACAGGTGAGAGGCAGGAAGGCCGGACAGCAGGAGGTTACAGTAATCAAGACGGGAGAGAATGAGGGCCTGAGTCAGAGTTTTAGCAGTTGAACAACAGAGGAAAGGGCGAATCTTAGTTATATTGCGGAGGAAAAAGCGACAAGTTTTAGAAATGTTTTGAATGTGAGGGGCGAATGTGAGAGAGGAGTCGAGTGTGACCCCTAGGCAGCGTGCTTGGGCTACTGGGTGGATGATCGTAGTTCCAACAGTAATGTTAGATAGCCTAAGAAGCTCCTAACCTCCCTAGGCTGAAATGCCTTGAGTTGTTCAAAGAGATTTTTTTGAAAAAGCAAACATGCCAGATCCTGTCTACTAACAAAATTAGAATAGGCAACTAATTTACAATATACAAGTATTAGCCTCCAATCGGGAATTGTAACATCTAACCCTAAATTAATTGTAAGTAATTTAAGAAATACTATGAGAATCTTTTAATGGGAGAAAAGGTTACTCATAATGCAAACCTAGTCAGGCCTTAGTGGCTCCTATAGTGCCGGCGACGCGACGTTGCTCGAAAACAAATGCATGTTGCCGTCGCAAGCGCTTAAATAAGCGAAACGGAGCGACATGGCGGCGCGAATTTTTGAAGCCGGTCAATTTGATTTTTCTGAACCAACAAAGGCCTGGTCGCATGCGACGTCCCCGAAAGAAATTACAACTTTCGCTAGCAGTGGCGGCGACAGGTGACGTCACCGGTCGTGTCGCCGTCGCCGGCTCTATAAGCTCGGCCTTAAGGGATTTTCTGACAGACGCAGACTTACCTGGACTGAGCAGGAGGACAATGAATGTTTAACGAGGGATTTCACGATAGAAGAATTAATGCAGGGGTAAAACAACTAAAGCATCTAAAGCACCAGGCCCCGATGGGTTCTCTAATTTATATTATAAAAAATTTGATCAATTGTTAGCCCACACCTTCTTTGCATGTTTAATACATACAGGCAGTCCTCGGTTATCCAACGAATCCATTCTGGAGTAGCGTGGATAGTGAAACCATTGTAAAGTGAGTCCCATGTTAATCAGTGGCGGTGAGCGTCGGTAACGCATTCAGGCATTGGATAACGCATTCCGGCGTCAAAAAACGACCCTCAGGTTGCACTGTAAAGCGTTGGATATGCCATTCGTTGTAAAGTGAAACGTTTGGATAACGAGGACTACGGTACTAGCAGGCGCTTCATTCCCGGATAGAGTGCTCCAGGCATCCATTTCTCTATATAATAAACAGGTAAGATCCGACAAATTGTAAAAGCTATAGACCATTTTATCGTATTGTATTGTAGTCTTTATTTATATAGCGCCATTATTACATAGCGCTTCACAGTAGTAATACATGTGGTAATCAAATATAACAGATAATATAAATAACAGATCATGGGAATAAGTGCTTTAGACATAAAAGTAACATTCGGAAGAGGAGTCCCCTGCCCGAGAGCTTACAGTCTAATTGGTAGGTAGGTAACGTACAGAGACAGTAGGAGGAGTTCTGGTAGTGCGTCTGCAGGGGGCCAATCTTTATGTATCCTGTGTTCAGAATATCCACGTGCTATTCATATGCTTCTTTAAGCAAGTGTGTCTTAAGGTGGGTCTTAAAGGTGGATAGAGAGGGTGCTAGTCGGGGTACTGAGGGAAGGCATTCCAGAGGTGTGGGGCAGGCAGTGAAAAGGTTTAAGGCGGGAGAGGGCTTTAGATACAAAGAGGGTAGAAAGAAGACATCCTTAGAAAGAACGCAAGAGTCTGGATGGTGCATCGAGAAATTAGGGATGAGATGTAAGGAGGGCAGAAGAATATAAACTTTAAAAGTGAGAGAAGAATGGAGTGTGAGATGCGGGATTTGATCGGAAGCCAGAAGAGGGATTTCAGGAGGGATTATGTGGAAGGAGGTAGTAGGGCCGGTGGGTTTGGAGAGTAGAGGAGCTCTGTTTTAGCCATGTTGAGTTTAAGGCGTCGGAGGCACTCCGATGATATAGCAGAGAGACATTCGAAACTTTGGTTGTACAGCAGTGTAAGGTCGAGTGTGTTGAAAAGTATATTTGTGTGTCGTCGGCATAGAGGTAATAATTAAACCCAAAAGATGTTATTAGGTCACCTAGAGAGAGTGTGTACAGAGAAAAGAGAAGAGGTCCAGGACAGAGCCCTGGGGTACCCCACAGAGAGATCAATAGAGGAGGAGAGGTGTTAGCAGAAGAGACACTAAGTACGATGGGAGAGGTAGGATGAGATCCAGGATAGAGCTTTGTTCCGAATACCTAAGTATGGAGAATGTGGAGTAGAAGAGGTGGTCCACGTGTCAAATGCTGCAGAGAGGTCGAGTAATATGAGCCGAGTTAATGACCTCTGTCTTTGGCAGCTGGAGGTCGTCATTTATTTTAGTTGAGGGCTGTTTCGGTGGAGTGAGCAGTGCGGAAGCCAGATTGTAGAGGGTCTAGGAGAGATAGGTGTTGAAAAAATGAGCAAGCGAGAGAATACAACGTTCAGGAGTTTAGAGCGCAAAGGCAGGAGGGAGACAGGTCGATAGTTAGAAAGACAGGTAGGGTCAAGCTTGCTGTTTTTGAGTAATGGAATGACTGTTGCATGTTTGAAGGAGGATGGAAAGGTTCCAGAGCAGAGGAGGAGTAGTTAAAGATGTGTGTAAGCGTAGGATTATAGTAGGAGCTAGAGGTTTTAGGAGATGGGAGGGAATGGGGTCAGAGGCAAGTGGTAGAGGAAGAGGAGGCGATCAACACGACACATCCTCCTCTGAGACAGTGGAAAAAGAGTCAAGGAGAAGGCAGAGGAGAGTTAGGAAGTAGGTTAGGATGGGGGAAGAAACAGAGGGGATGTTCTGCCGTATGGATTCCACCTTTTCCTTAAAATAGTCAGCAAGTCCTAGGCGGAGATGAGAAGGAGAGCAGGAGGCTGAGGTTGTTTGAGAGATATCAAGACATGAGAACATTCGGCGTGGGTTAGACTGTGCATGTTGATTAATGCAGAAAGTAGGCTTGTTTATAGCTTGCGAGAGGGCAGAGTTGAACGATAGCATACATTTGTAGTGAAGGAAGTCTGCGAAGTGAGATCCTCCAGAGGCGTCAAGGAACGAGTGGGAGGACGCAGCATGCGCTTGTGGGAATTTAGCCAGGGTCTAGGGTTGAAGGGCGAGGGCGGCAGAGAGAAAGCGGGGCTTGTAGATCAGAGAGAGGACCAGACAAGTTGTACTTTCTGATCAGGTTGTCAGGGTCTGTAGCAGAGCTGAGAAGGAGAGGGAGGAGCGTAAATAGTGACTCAAAGTCAGGTAAGTTGATATATGCGCAGGGTTCTGCAGAACCGGGAGGGTAGATGGAGGTGGAGAAGGGAGAAGCAGAGAAGAAAGAGATATGTCAAGATGAGGAAAGGAAGGAGAAATGGAGAAATAAAAAGAGAGAAGTGAAGTTTTTATTGAAAACAGTCTAAGTAGTGGGCCATCCTTGTGGGTGCTGGCTGCAGTCCACTGTTGAAGGCCAAAGAAAGGTAAGAGATAAAAGCGGGAAGCCAAGAGAGAGAGGGTCATCAATGTGGCTTGAATTCCCCAAGAAAAGACAGGGGAGTCTGAGAGAGAAAAGAAAGAGAGCCAGATTCAAGTGAGAGAGGAAAGGCAGAAGGGGGATGAGTAGAGTAGTGGGCTTAGATGACCGCCACATGAACAGGGAGAGGAAGAAGATCTGGACATTGTGAGCCTCAAAGAGGGAAAAGCAAGAAGGGGAATAGGAAGGGTTCGTGTAATGGCAGGACGAGGAGAGCAGGAGCCCCACGCCTCCACCCCCCTGCCATCATGGCGCGGAGTGGGAGAAGGAAAGGCCACCATAGGAGAGGGCGCTTCCAGATCAGAGTCAACTGAGTGAGCCAGGTCTCATATAGCAAAGAGAAGCAGGAGTGAGAGAGAAAGAAGTCATGTACAGAGGAACTTGTTAAAAAGAGCTGCGTGTTCCAAAGAGCACAGGATAATGGAGAGAGGAGGGAGGTGGCAGGGGATGTGTATGAGGTTGGAGGGGTTGACACCAGAAGGAGTAGAATTGCATGTGGGAGGCGAGACGAGAGCAAGTAGATAAGAAGGGGACCAATTGGAGAGGATATCCCCAGAAGCCAGGAGGAGAAGCATGGATAGAAGAGGATGTGTAGGGGGTTTTTTATGTGCAGGGGATATAGCTGTGTGGTGTCAGAGGACGCAGGTATAAGAACAGAGTTCATGTGACTGAGAGTGGGAAGGAAGGAAGATGGAATATAGTGAATAGAGTTTTGAGACATACTGAGGCTTTAGAAAGAGTGCATATTTGAGAGAAGTGAAGTTACAGCAATATAAATGTAAAGGCAGCACATCCAGCAGTATGATGCAGTCTGTATTGATGAATCCTGCTTTCCATCACTTAGTTCAAATGCAGGAATCAGGGCCAGATGGGGTGTCCCTTTCTTCCTCACTTCTTTTGAACTTCCTTTTAAACAGATATCAAAATGTATTCCACAAATGAACCTAATATTTAGCCAATCCTGCCTAGACTGAATTCACCCTGACCAGGTTGCATCATAAAAGGAAGGCAACGCAGCCGATAATACAAAAATAAGAATCGATTTGATTGAATTGGCTAACTAAAAAGATCCATTCAATGGTGCTCATCTAGATGCTGAAAAAGCATTTGAACGGATAGACTGGCAATATCTAAATCAACACGCTTGGGGCGTGTATGAGTGTGTGCAGGGGTACATTTTAATGGCGACCATTAGGTGAAATTATATCTTTGGCTTATTGTGGCCTGTTCCTTAACAAAGGGAAACAACAAACACAAAATAAAGGCCTACTTCCACTTTTGGAGGAATAATAACCTTTACTCCAGCCCTTTCTACACTGGGTGGGTAGCTAAGCTGGTTACCACACTCTAAACATATATAATTTATACACCACATAGTCCACAATTAAAGTCTCTTATCTGTTTATGTTGTAGCAGCTGATGGGAAGGCCTCTCTTTTCATCGGCTGGGTCAGCATCCTTGTGTGCTATGCACTCTCTGTTGTCCCGTATAGAGGTCTTGTCTCCTTGTCTTGCTGTCAGCATACAGTCCTTTTGTGTCGATCAAGACAGCCTATTTTTCTCATGTCAGCCCAGCTGGGGCTAAGGAAACTCTCGCAGTCCTCTTTCTCCTTATGTCATCCCAAAATGTGAGCAAGGAATCTCTCTCCTGGTATACATACATATGGTGGGGCTGTCTCAGTTGGGACATTAAATGGCCATATAATTATATATAAGCACAGGTGATGGGAGAGCTCTCCCATCACCTGTGGCTTATATATATATATATTATATGGCCATTATTGTCCCCTACACTGAGACATCCGCACCATATGTATGTATCCCTGGTGTGCTATCATGTAAGTTTGTTTACACACCTCCCTAAGCTGCTGTTGACAAGAAATGTAACTTCCACCATTACCACTGGCTGACAGTTACAGCCAATCCAAGGAATGTATTCCTCGTACCTCCCTCCCCTCTAGGGAGCGTCTACACGCAATGAGCTCGATTGGCTGTCAGCCACCTCCAATGGAAAGAGGGCAATCATCGGGTACACCCGTCGGCACAAGATCCACTAAAAAACCCAACCAAATTCACTTGGAACCCAGCCCCCCCGATAAGCCGTCACGGTGAAACCGTAACGTAGGGTACGTCTTCGTCATCATCACGTTGACGTCTGCTAGTCGGAGAGGTTGTGCGTCTGTGTACTGTCTGGGTGCTTTCGTTATCTGCTTCGTGGGCAGCAAGAGCACCCGACTTCAGTGTCAGCTTGTCCTCAATTAGTTTTGTGTTCACGTTCATTTAGTTAGAAGTTAGTACCTAGATATGCAAGGGGCTATCTACATGCGCTCTAGACATAGATATTTATCTATATAGTCTAGGATTCATTTACCCTCCTCCGACTCCCTGTAAGTTTATAGTTATCCCTACTAAGCCTCCTTTAGGATTGATTGTTAAGGGACCAGTGATATAACAATATCCATACTATACTTACCTGAGTGACACTTTTCTTCTTACACTTATACCATCAAGGGTTATAAACTGACAATAGGGTTTATATATAATTAACCCTATGTACTACCCCACCTCTCCGGTCTTTTATTATTTTAACTAACTTTTTTGTCCTGCATTATGGTTACTCCAAACAGTTCATTTTAAGATCTATCTAATAAATATTAAGTTTATTTAGGGTGTATTTTCTTAGTGCCACAATATAGGGGATTCTGTCTTTCCTCCTACTTGTCTCTTATCCACTCCTGTGAGAACCACCCCTCCTCTACACTGTTTGATGTATTAGTCCCCTCCATTCGCTTGAGCAGGTATATCTGCTACACTCATAATCGCGATTGTATCCGTTTATATATTTTGAAATTAAATAAGGCTTTATTGCGCCTGTTGCTTTAAACAACCGCAAACGTGAAAATCCACAAACAAAATCTGCTCCACGTTGGAATATTTACATCATTGTGAGTCCATCGATTCACCAGCCCCAATCAAAGAGACTTATATTATATCATATATATAATATATATATTATAATATATATATATATATATACTAAGCTGATATACCCGGCGTTGCCCGGCGGGAGGGGGGGGTGTGAAAGGCAGGAGGGGGGGGCGTGAAAGGCAGGGAGGGAGGCGTGAAAGGCAGTGGGGGGCGTGAAAGGCAGGTAGGGAGGGGCGTGAAAGGCAGGGAGGGGGGGGCGTCAAGGCCAGGGTGGGGCGTAAAGGCGGTAGGCCGTGAAAAGGCAGGAGGGGGGAGGCCGTAGAAGGTCAGGGAGGGGGGGGGGTGTGAAGTAGGTAGAGGGGGGGGGGCGTGAAAGGCAGGGAGGGGGGGGGGGGCGTGAAAGAGGCAGGAGGGGGGGGGGGGGGGAAAGGCAGGAGGGGGTGGGCGTGAAGGCAGGAGGAGGGGTGGGGTGAAAGGCAGGAGGGGGGGGGGGGGTGAAGGCAGGAGGGGGGGGGGCGTGAAAGGCAGGAGGGGGGGGGGGGCGTGAAAGGCAGGAGGGGGGGGGGGGGAAAGGCAGGAGGGGGGGGGCGTGAAGGCAGGAGGAGGTGGGGGGGGCGTGAAAGCAGGAGGGGGGGGTGAAGGCAGGAGGGGGCGTGAAAGGCAGGAGGGGGGGTGGGCGTTGAAAGTGCGGAGGAGGGGGGCGTGAAGGCGGACGGGGGGGGGCGTGAAAGGGCAGGAGGGGGCTTTGAAAGGCAGGAGGGGGGGGGGTGAAAGGCAGGAGGTGGGGCTTGAAAGTGGCAGGGGGGGGCGTGAAGGGCAGGGGGGGGCTTGAAGGGCAGGGGGGGTCGTGAAGTCCAGGGGGGCGTGGGGAAGGTCAGAGAGTGGGGGGCGTGAAAGTGAAAGGCGGGGGGGGGCGTTTGAATGCAGGGGGGGGCGTGAAGCGCAGGGGGCGTGAAGTCAGGGGGGCGTGAAGTCGGGGGAGCGTGAAGGCGAGGGGGGGGGGGTGAAATCGGGGGGGCTGTGAAAGAGGCAGGGGGGGGTTGGGTGAAAGGCAGGGGGGGCGTGAAAAGTCAGTGAGGTGGGGGTGGGGGTGAAAGGCAGGGGGAGGGGGTGTGAAAGGCAGGAGGGGAGATGCTGAGACAGATCTAGGAAAGAGTAGAGTGATTCTGGCAGCAGCATTTAGGATAGATTGTAGGGGAGACAGGTGAGAGGCAGGAAGGCCGGACAGCATTAGGTTACAGTAATCAAGACGGGAGAGAATGAGGGCCTGAGTCAGAGTTTTAGCAGTTGAACAACAGAGGAAAGGGCGTATCTTAGTTATATTGCGGAGGAAAAAGCGACAAGTTTTAGAAATGTTTTGAATGTGAGGGGCGAATGTGAGAGAGGAGTCGAGTGTGACCCCTAGGCAGCGTGCTTGGGCTACTGGGTGAATGATTGTAGTTCCAACAGTAATGTGGAAGGAGGTAGTAGGGCCAGGTTTGGGAGGAAGTATGAGGAGCTCTGTTTTAGCCATGTTGAGTTTAAGGCGTCGGAGGGCCATCCAGGATGATATAGCAGAGAGACATTCAGAAACTTTGGTTTGTACAGCAGGTGTAAGGTCAGGTGTTGAAAAGTATATTTGTGTGTCGTCGGCATAGAGGTAATAATTAAACCCAAAAGATGTTATTAGGTCACCTAGAGAGAGTGTGTACAGAGAAAAGAGAAGAGGTCCCAGGACAGAGCCCTGGGGTACCCCCACAGAGAGATCAATAGAGGAGGAGGAGGTGTTAGCAGAAGAGACACTAAAAGTACGATGGGAGAGGTAGGATGAGATCCAGGATAGAGCTTTGTTCCGAATACCTAGAGTATGGAGAATGTGGAGTAGAAGAGGGTGGTCCACTGTGTCAAATGCTGCAGAGAGGTCGAGTAATATGAGCCGAGTGTAATGACCTCTGTCTTTGGCAGCATGGAGGTCGTCAGTTATTTTAGTGAGGGCTGTTTCGGTGGAGTGAGCAGTGCGGAAGCCAGATTGTAGAGGGTCTAGGAGAGAATAGGTGTTGAAAAAATGGAGCAAGCGAGAGAATACAAGACGTTCAAGGAGTTTAGAGGCAAAAGGCAGGAGGGAGACAGGTCGATAGTTAGAAAGACAGGTAGGGTCAAGCTTGCTGTTTTTGAGTAATGGAATGACTGTTGCATGTTTGAAGGAGGATGGAAAGGTTCCAGAGCAGAGGGAGGAGTTAAAAATGTGTGTAAGCGTAGGGATTATAGTAGGAGCTAGAGGTTTTAGGAGATGGGAGGGAATGGGGTCAAGAGGGCAAGTGGTAGAGGGAGAAGAGGCGATCAACAGCGACACATCCTCCTCTGAGACAGTGGAAAAAGAGTCAAGGAAGGCAGGAGGAGAGTTAGGAAGAGGTGTAGGATGGGGGGAAGAAACAGAGGGGATGTTCTGCCGTATGGATTCCACCTTTTCCTTAAAATAGTCAGCAAAGTCCTGAGCGGAGATGGAGGAAGGAGAGGCAGCTGAGGGTGGTTTGAGTAGAGTATCAAAGACAGAGAACAGTCGGCGTGGGTTAGACTTGTGCATGTTGATTAATGCAGAAAAGTAGGCTTGTTTAGCTTGCGAGAGGGCAGAGTTGAAACAGGATAGCATACATTTGTAGTGAAGGAAGTCTGCGAGAGTGTGAGACTTCCTCCAGAGGCGTTCAGAGGAACGAGTGGAGGAACGCAGCATGCGCGTGTGGGAATTTAGCCAGGGTCTAGGGTTAGAAGGGCGAGGGCGGCAGAGAGAAAGCGGGGCATGTAGATCAAGAGACGAGGACAAGACAGAGTTGTACTTTCTGATCAGGTTGTCAGGGTCTGTAGCAGAGCTGAGAGAGGAGAGGGAGGAGCGTAAAGTGGACTCAAAGTCAGGTAAGTGAATAGAGCGCAGGTTTCTGCAGAACCGGGAGGTAGATGGAGGTGGAGAAGGGGAGAAGCAAGAGAATGAGATGAGATGATGGTCAGAGAGAGGAAAAGGGGAAATGGAGAAATCAGAGAGAGAGAAGTTTTTAGTGAAAACCAGGTCTAAGTAGTGGCCATCCTTGTGGGTGCTGGCTGCAGTCCACTGTTGAAGGCCAAAAGAAGAGGTAAGAGATAGAAAGCGGGAAGCCCAAGAGAGAGAGGGGTCATCAATGTGGCAATTGAAGTCCCCAAGGAAAAGAACAGGGGAGTCTGAGGAGAGAAAGAAAGAGAGCCAGGATTCAAAGTGAGAGAGAAAGGCAGAAGGGGGATGAGTAGAGGTAGGTGGGCGATAGATGACCGCCACATGAACAGGGAGAGGAGAGAAGATCTGGACAGTGTGAGCCTCAAAGGAGGGAAAAGCAAGAGAGGGGGGAATAGGAAGGGTTCGGTAATGGCAGACAGAGGAGAGCAGGAGCCCCACGCCTCCACCCCTGCCATCAGGGCGCGGAGTGTGGGAGAAGGAAAGGCCACCATAGGAGAGGGCAGCTTCCAGAGCAGAGTCAGACTGAGTGAGCCAGGTCTCAGTTATAGCAAAGAGAAGCAGGGAGTGAGAGAGAAAGAAGTCATGTACAGAGAGGAACTTGTTAGAAAGAGAGCGTGCGTTCCAAAGAGCACAGGAGAATGGGAGAGAGGAGGGAGGGTGGCAGGGGATGGGTATGAGGTTGGAGGGGTTGACACCAGAAGGAGTAGAAGTTGCATGTGGGAGGCGAGGACGAGAGCAAGTAGAAATAAGACAGGGACCAGGATTGGGAGAGATATCCCCAGAAGCAAGGAGGAGAAGCATGGATAGAAAGAGGATGTGTAGGGGTGTTTTTTAGTGCAGGGGATATAGCTGTGTGGTGTCAGAGGACGCAGGTAAGAAAGGAGTTCATGTGAACTGAGAAGTGGGGAAGGAAGGAGAGATGGAGATATATGAATAGAGTTTGAGACATACTGAGGCTTGTAGAAAGAAGTGCATAATTTGAGAAGAAGTGAAGTTACAGCAAATATAAATGGTAAAGGCAGCATCACAGCAGTAATGATGCAGTCTGGTATTGATGATATCCTGCTTTCCAGCATAGTTCAAATGCAGGAATCAGGGCCAGATGGGGTGTCCACTTCTTCCTCACTTCTTTTGAACTTCCTTTTAAACAGATATCAAAATGTATTCCAAAATGATACCTAATAGATTTAGCCATATCCTGCCTAGACTGATTCACCCTGACCAGGTTGGCATCATAAAAGGAAGGCAAGCAGCCGATAATACAAAAAGAATAATCGATTTGATTGAATTGGCTAACACTAAAAAGATCCATTCAATGGTGCTCAGTCTAGATGCTGAAAAAGCATTTGACAGGATAGACTGGCCATATCTAAATAACACGCTTGGGGCGTGTATGAGATGTGTGCAGGGGTACATTTAATGGCGACCAATTAGGGTGAAATTATATCTTGGCTTTATTGTGCCTGTTCCTTTAACAAAGGGAAACATACAAAAACAAACAAAATAAAGGCCTACTCCACTTTGGAGAATAACTAAACCTTTACTCCAGCCCTTTCTAACTGGGTGGGTAGCTAAGCTGGTTACCACTCTAAACATATATATTTATACACACAATAGTCCAACATTAAAGTCTCTTATCTGTTTATGTTGTAGCAGCTGTAGGGGAAGGCCTCTCTGTTCTCCTGGGTCAGCATCCTTGTGTGCTATGGCACTCTCTGTGTCCACGTATAGAGGTCTTGTCTCCTTGTCTTGCTGTCAGCATACAGTCCTTTTGTGTGCATCAAGACATCCTATTTTTCTCATGTCAGCCCAGCTGTGGGCTAAGGAAATCTCTGCAGTCCTCTTTCTCTAGGTCAGTCCAAATGTGAGCTAAGGAATTCTCTCCGGATACATACATATGGTGGGGCTGTCTCAGTTAGGGACATTAAATGGCCAATAATAATATATAAGCACAGGTGATGGGAGAGCTCTCCCAACACCTGTGCTTATATATAATAATATTATATGGCCATTTAGTCCCTAAACTGAGACATCCGACCATATGATGTATCCCTGGTGTGCTATGCAATGTAAGTTGTTACACACACCCATAAGCGCCTGCTGTGACAAGAAATGTAACTTACACATTTACCACTGGTGACAGTTACAGCCAATCCAGAGGAATGTATTCCTCGTCCTCCCTCCCCCTTAGAGGGAGCGTCTACACGCAATGAGCTGCGATTGGCTGTCAGCCACCTCCAATGGAAAGAGGGCATCAATCGGTTACCTCGGCAACAGATCCAATAAAAAACCTACCAAATTCACTTGGAACCCGCCCCGATTAAGCCCGTCACGGTGAAACGTACGTAGGGTACGTCACGTTATCATCTACGTGACGTCGCTCGTGGAGAGGTGTGCGTCTGTGTACTGTCTGGTGCTTCGTATACTGCATTCGTGGGCAGCAAGAGCACCCAGACTTCAGTGTCAGCTTGTCTCAATTGTGTTTGTGTTTCCGTCATTTGTTAGAAGTTAGCTACCTAGATATAGCAAGGGCTATCTACATGGCGCTCTAGACAAGATATTATCATATCTAGGATAATATCCTCCTCCACTCCCTGTAAGTTTATAGTTATCCCTACTAAGCCTCCTTTTAGGATTTGATTGTAGGGACCCAGTGATATAACAATATCCATACTATATTACCTGAGTGACACTTTTCTTACAACTTAATCCATCAAAGGGTTAATAAACTGACAATGGGTTTATATATAATTACCCTATGTACTACCCCACCTCTCCGGTCTTTTTTATTTTAACTAACTTTTTGTCCTGCATTTATGGTTATCAAACAGTTCATTTTAAGATTATCTAATAATATTAGTTTTATTTAGGGTGTATTTTCTTAGTGCCACAATAGGGATTCTGTCTTCCTCCACTTAGTCTATATCCACTCCTGTGGAGAACCACCCTCCTCTACACTGTTTGATGTATTAGTCCCTCTCCATTCGCTTGAGCAGGGTATTCTGCTACATCATATTCCAGCTGTTCCGTTTATATTTTGATTAATAAGGCTTTTTGCGCCTGTTGCAAACACAGCAAACGTGAAAACCACAAACAAAATCGCTCCACGGGAAATACATTGAGTCCAGCGACACCAGCCCAAACAAGAGAGATAAATAAGAAAAAAAAAAAGAAAGAAATAGAGGAGTACATAAATGTTATGGGCCCGAGGTTGCCCAGGGAGGGAAGGGGGGGGCTAGGCAGGAGGGGGGG
Organism: Ascaphus truei; assembly: GCA_036426205.1. Taxonomy (NCBI): domain Eukaryota; kingdom Metazoa; phylum Chordata; class Amphibia; order Anura; family Ascaphidae; genus Ascaphus; species Ascaphus truei. Next base: position 226,771,551 of record CM071567.1, on the reverse strand, counting down.
GTGGTTGAAAGGCAGGAGGGGAGGTGTAAGGAGAGGGGGTGAGTGAAAGGCAGGGGGAGGGGCGTGAGTGAAGGTCAAGGCAGGAGGGGGGGCGTCCAAGGCCAGGGGGGGGGCGTGAAAGGCAGGAGGCGTTGAAAGGGCAGGAGGGGGGGCAGGGTGAAAGGCCAGCGGAGGGGGGGGGGCTGTGAAGAGGAGGGGGGGGGGAGTGGTGGAAAGGCAGGAGGGGGGGGGGTGGGCTGGACAGGAGGGGGGGCGGGCGTAAGGGAGGAGGGGGGGGGGGCGTGTGAAAGGCAGGAGGGGGGGGGGCGGAAGTGAGAAGGAGGGGGGGGGGGGGGGGGCGTGAAAGGCAGGAGGGGGGGGGGGCGTGAAAGCAGGAGGGGGGGGGGCGTGAAAGGCAGGAGGGGGGGGGGGCTTGAAGGTGGGGGGAGTGAAAGGCAGGAGGGGGGGGGGCGTGCGAAAGGCAGGAGGGGGGCGGGGGGGGGCGTGAAGGCAGGAGGGGGGGGCGTGAAAGGCAGGAGGGGGGCGTGTGAAAGGTGAAAGGAGGGGGGGGGGCGTGAAAGGACGGAGGGGGGGGGTGCGTGAAGGCAGGAGGGGGGGGGCGTGAGGGAGGGGGTGAAAGGCAGGAGGGGGCGTGAAGGCAGGAGGGGGGGGGGCGTGAAAGGCAGGAGGGGGGGGGCGTGAAAGGCAGGGGGGGGGCGTGGTGGAAAGGCAGGGGGGGGCGGGAAAGGCAGGGGGGGGGCGTGAAGAAAGTCAGGGGGGCGTGTGATGAAGTCAGGGGGGGGCTGTGAAAGTGAAAGGCAGGGGGGGGCGTGAAAGGCAGGGGGGGGCGTGTGAATGAAAGGCAGGGGGGGGCGGGTGAAAGTCAGGGGGGGCGTGAAAGTCAGGGGGGGGGTGATGGAAGTCAGGGGGGGCGGTGAAAGGCAGGGGGGGGCGTGATGAAAAGTCAGGGGGGGGATGTGAAAGGCAGGGGGGGGCGTGAAAGGCAGGGTGGGGTGTGTGGGAAGAAGGGGAGGGGGTGTGATGAAAGGCAGGGGGGGGGGTTGTGAAAGGGCAGGGGGAGGGGGTGCGGTGGGAAAGAGGGGGGGGGTGTGAAAGGAGGGGGAGGGGGTGTGAAGGCAGGGGAGGGGGGTGAAAGGCAGGGGGAGGGGGTGAAAGGCAGGGGAGGGGGTGTGAAAGGCAGGGGGGGGTGTGAAAGTCAGGGGGGGCGACACACACACACACACAGAGTGTCACACACACACACACACACACACACACACACACACACACACACACACGTCACCTAGAGAGGACACACAGCGACACCTACCTCTACTTCCCTCGCCGCCATCTTAGGCGCCGCGAGGGGAAGGGGTTTTTTCTGCCGCGCCATCTTAGACGCCGCGAGGAGCTGCAGCCGCCTGGCCGCTGCCTGTTCACCGCGGGGATGGAGATCAGCGGAGCGGAGGTGAGGGGAGGTGAGGGGGGGAGGGTAGAGGTGAGCGGAGGGAGGGGAGAGGTGAGGGAAGGGAGGGGAGAGGTGAGCGGAGGGAGGGGAGAGGTGAGCGGAGGGAGGGGAGAGGTGAGGCGGAGGGAGGGGATGAAGGGAGAGAGGGGAGAGATGACGCGAGGCAGCTGCCAGCCTGCTGGCCGCTGCCTGTTCCCCGCCGGGGATGGAGATCAGCGGAGCGGAGGGAGAGGTGAGCGGGAGGGGAGGATGAGCGGGAGGGGAGAGATGGAGCGGAGGGAGGGGAGAGATGAGCGGAAGGAGGGGAGAGATGAGCGGAAGGAGGGGAGAGATGAGCGGAAGGAGGGGAGAGATGATGCGAGGCAGCTGTAGGCGCCGCGAGGGAGGAAGGGTTTTTTTTCCTGCCGCCGCCATCTTAGACGCCGCGAGGCAGCTGCAGCCTGCCTGGCCGCTGCCTGTTCCCCCGCCGGGGATGGAGATCAGCGGAGGGAGGGGAGAGGTGAGCGGAGGGAGGGGAGAGATGACGCGAGGCAGCTGCAGCCTGCCTGGCCGCTGCCTGTTCCCCCGCCGGGGATGGAGATCAGCGGAGCGGAGGGAGAGGTGAGCGGAGTGAGGGGAGAGATGAGCGGAGTGAGGGGAGAGATGAGCGCCGGGTGTGTGTGGGGTGTGTGTGTGTGTGGGGTGTGTGTGTGTGGGGTGTGTGTGTGCGAGCCGAGGGGAAGAGAGTGGCAGTTGGGTGACGTCACACCCACAATCTGATTGGCCACAGGCTGAGGACCAATCAGATTCACCGCAGCTAGTACCAACCTTTGATTTTATATATTAAGATAGACAGACATAGATAATCAGTCTTATAAGAAAAGTCTTATCTGTCTCGTAGTTGTAGGGGTAAGGCTTTTCTCTTTCCAGGGTTGCTGCCTTTTCCTCAGGTTAACTCAGCATTCAGGTGTAGAAGTCTTGTGAGCTCCAGACATCTGTGATCCCTCTGTCAGTCTCATCTGTGAGACTCGGGAACCTCTGCTCTGTCTGTTTCCTTGGTCAGCCCAGTTGTGGACTAAGGGCGTGCTTATAGTGACGGCGACACAAATTCGCCCAAAAACAAAAGCATTGCCGCTGCGTGTGCTTATAGTGCACGCGATGGCGACGGAGCGACGCCGCCTTCGCAAAAACTCGCCGCCAGCAAAATTTGATTTTTCAAGGGCTGTCGCGTCACGGGAATCCATCGTTTCGCCGTCGCCATCGGCGGAACTATAGGCAAAGCCTAAGGAATCTCTTCCTGTCTCAAAGACAGGCTTTTCTAACCAACCTCTAATCAGCCAGGTGGTGTTGGTTAATTGACTACCAGCAGTTAACCACCTAACTGCTGGATTAGAGGCACCTTTTTGAACAGGGACCAATCCCCTGTTACAGGCAGTTTTTCTCAAACAGTGATAAGTCCCTGTTACAGGGCATTTGGGTTCGGGAATAGAATATTAAAGGCGATTGCAGCGTTGTATACTAAGCCGGTGGCACGGGTTATCCATCAAGGATTTCACTCTGAATATTTCCATATCAAAAGTGGTACGAAACAGGGTTGCCCTCTCTCCCCATTATTATTTGCCCTATGTATGGAACCATTAGCGGCACAGATTCGGAAATAACCGGATATATCGTGGATTCAAATTAAAAACTAAACGCATAAAGTGGCTTTCTATGCGGATGATGTAGTGATGTAGTGATGTAGTGATGTAGTAATCCAGGCCTCTGACTTCCCTGCCTCATCTATTGAGTCTGCTAGAGAGATTCAACAGGATCTCAGGCTTTAAAATCAATCATGCAAAATCCGACTGTAGCTTGGTCCCCGCTCACCTCCATAGCGGGTTGGGGGAAGGCTACATGTTGTCTGGAGTGCTGGAGCTCTGAGGCGGGACGCTGGTACAGGGTGTCACCATCTTGAATGTTGCGCATGCGCAATAGAAGCCCCACACATGCGCAGGGGGTCCCAAAGTGTGTTGGCCATTAGACAGGCTCCGCACGGAACTACATGTCCCAGCAGCCCTAGGGGCTGCTTCCCACGTTGGGGCGCATAGCCAATAGGGCTGCAGAAACCACGGAGAGGAGGAAGAGATACTTTTGGCACACTCAGGACCGCACGGCAGTCGGAGCAGGGACAGCAAGGGGTAAGATAGTGTCCCAGGTGCCAGTAGCCCTGGGACTAGGCCAGATCTCCCTCCACAGGTCCCAGCTAAGCCGACTCACCTCAGATTGTGGTTGCTACAGGGAAGGCCCCGGATAGGGATGCTCCCCATAGCACTTTAGTAATAGAGTGTTAGTACACAGTGACGGAAGCCACATGGTGTGCGTGGCCTGTGGTCTGGGTCCAGACCACAGGCATATCCTGAGAGACATTAATGGACACCCTCCAGCTGGAGCTCAATCAAGAGGCGGACACTTTCGGGAAGGAGAGAATCAGCAGGACACAACATCATAGGATCACGTTGTGGTCTGCGGATCCATCATCTTCCATATACCCTGGTCTGGACGGAGACCAGGAAGGTGCCCACGTGCACCAACAGCCATACACAGTGGGTAGCACTAGTCCACATACTTCGGGGCAGGTTTGGCTCGGTGGACACAAGGTGGTTAGGTGCCTAGCGCACCTCAGTACTTTGGGTGGGTCTCACCGGAGTGTGACCAGTGTATTGGGTCCATTGCATTGTGGGAAGGTTGATATAGTGTGTTATTATTATTGCGTTTAAGTAAACTGTTAAAATATACCTGTGTGGTGTGTGTTACTATTATTGTATTGGTTCCTGTGAGGGGTTATTCTGCAGAGCAAGGATCCCTCCCAGGTGGAGGCACTGCACCAAGAAGAGCGAAAGCATACCCCAGGCTACCAGCGGTGGAGGCTTAGGCCTTCTGTGAGCCACAGGTAAAGACAGCATGCGTCGTTCCCTTAGTTACAGGGAAAGGGGGCTACACGAGACATTACACGTAAACCTACGAAAGGACATGGAAAAACTCATAGCCATAAATTTCAACTTTACATGACAACACAAGGCTATTAAATACCTGGGTATACATCTTACAAACAACTATAAATCTTTATATAAGGTGAACTTTCCCAAATTGCTGAAGACTCTAAGGAAATACATTCTAATCTGGTTCATATGGAACTACAAGAGACCAAGGGTAAAGAAGGCAACAACGCTGGTGGGTGGCTTTGCAGTAACTTGCTTGTTGTCCTATTACAGAGCGGCCCAATTATGTCAAATTGCTAAGTGGCATACAGACCCCAATTTGAAAAGATGGGTAGAACTGATAGCAGAATTCTGCTCTCTGTTAGAATTACACAATCTAAGTTGGTTACCAAAATTGAAAGTCAAAATTGACTGTAGACCGCTTTCCTCAATGACTAACTCCTTATTAATCTGGGATGCCGCAAAACTTAGATGTGCTTTAACCACAAAAAAATCACTGATGGCCTCCCTATTAGACAATCTGGATTTTGATCGAGGGATGGATAGTAAAGATTTTACAATTTGGAAGCTGAAAGGTATCACGAGATTGGAAGATCTGGAGAGTAGAAATAACATTAAAACATTTGAACAAATTAGGTCAGAAAAAGACATACCACATTCTGAATTTTTTTAGATACCTCCAGATAAAGAGTATTTTATAATAAATTTAGCCCCCAGCCCATTGACAAATTTTTGAAAAGCTCTTTATTTTAGAAACAGACACTAGCGGACTTACATCTCAAATGTATAAGGGAAGTGTGGAAAATACGCTAAGCGCTCCAATGCAGGTATAGTCTCAAAATGATAATAAGCCAGACCATGTACCAGGGTAACTAACAATTGATATAGTACATTGTGTCATATAATGGGTACTATCATCATGAAGACAGGTGGTGTGTGGTGCAACCCACTCACCATCAGTCTCATTGGCAGGTTCCCTGAAAAATATGCAAATACTCACATCCTGGTAGGGGCAGGAGGCAGACTGTGCAGCTATCAATGCAATACAGGGAAAAGGGAGCCAAAAAGCGCACCAGCACAAAACGGAGCGGAAGAAACCAGGACAAAAAAGATTTAAAAGGGCACTTTAATGTGACAAAAGACCCATCCAATGCATTTCGAACGTCGCAGCGTTTCTTTTTCAAGTGCGACGTTCGAAACTGTGCATGGATGGGTCTTTTGCCACATTAAAGTGCCCTTTAATCATTTTTTTGTCACTGGTTTCTCCTGCTCGTTGTGTGCTGGTGCGCTTTTTGGTCCCCTTTTACCCTCTGATAAGGAAAGTAGTGAGTCGCTGCGTTTTAGCCCTGGTCCTCCGAAAAGTGAGGTTATGTCTCAGTGGGAAGCAGACCTAGGGGAAGTACAGGAGGAAGAAGAATGGGATGAGATTTTTGTTTCGGTAGCTAAAAGCTCAATTTGCACGACGTTAAGGGAGAACACATATAAGGTAATGATGAGATGGTATCTCACTCCACTAAAATGATCACAATTTGTCACAGGTTACTCCCCATTGTGTCCAAAACAATGTGGAGAAACAGCAGACTTGTTACATATGCTGTGGTCTTGCTCTCAGATTGCCCCACTGAGGGAGAAAATCAGAGATTGGCTGCAGAGGATCTTGGGCCTCACCATTCCATTAGACCCAAGGCTGTTTTTATTAAATTGAAAACTACCAGGCATTTCCAGGACAGAAAGTAAATTAATTGCACATTTTGCAACAGCAACTGGGTGCGAGATCGCAGCATTAGGCCTGGGCCATAGAGGTGTGGGGAGAGCGGAGGCGCGCTAACGCTGAGGCTCGCCTGCTTCAGTCAGCGCGATTGCACGGACTTGCAGGCGAGCCAGCGTGCGCGAAGGGGAGGTGGTTGGAGGCGGGGCAGTGACGTCGCTGGGCCAATTGCCCGCAACGCACTGACGTCAATGTCACAGCGCCGACGTCACGGCGCCGTGACGTTGACGCTGCTGTGCTGTGATTGGAGGTTTTCAGCCGACAGCGCGCTGAAAAACAGCTTGGCGCTCAGCTGAAACCTCCAACTCGTCCGCACGCCTCAGCACGGCCTGTCCGTCTATGGACTCGGCCTTATGGAAACAGTTGGAGATTCCAAACATTCCCAAGATTCGGAACAGAATTTGGTTTGTCTGGCAGATGGAAAAGTTGACAAGTTTGGTCAACGACACTGGAACTAAATTTCTGGCACAATTTCTAAAAGTGTGGCTACCGTGGTTATCCCAAATGGATATCCCTGGGGTTGGTATGGCCACAATTATGCTTTAATAGGGCGAGATGCAACCTCCCTTGATGGAGGTGGAAAAGATGTATGACACATGATATTAAATGAATATATGTTGATACTGTATTAGTCAAATAGGCAGAAAATAGAGAAGAGTCCACACGGAACAAGATCTTGGCTATAGGTGAAGAGGATCTGACTTGTATTAGAAGATATTATACACGTTCCCACTCCCTGCCCCCGCCCTAGTTAGGCATTTGTTTTGTTTTTTAAGTGAATGTGTTAAAGGATCATACTTATGTCATGTGATATGGAATTTCTGTATGTGGTGCCAAAAATGCAATAAAAAATGTAAGTTAAAAAAAAAAAAAAAATTGTGTAACGATGCTCATCTCTAAACAGGAAGCGACCTGCAGGGCTGAAGTTGGATATACATCTCCGACCTGAACTGAGAGACAGAGTCCTGTATCGAGAATAGAATAGTCATGTTCACAGGCTGGGGTCGAGGCAGGTGGCAAAGGAACCAAGTCATGGTCACAGGCAATGGTCGAGGCAGGCGGCAAAGATGTAAGGTCGAAGTCACAGGCTGGAAACAAGGCAGAGTGAAGATCCACAGGAGCCAAACAGGAACTGTGCACTAAAGGCAGGACACCAATGACCAAGATGGCCTCTGCAGCCCCAGTGTGGGCGAAAGTGTGTAAAGACGGCCAGGAAACAAGATGGACGTTGTGGCTTCGGTGTGGATGGTGACAGCGCCAAAGCCTCATATTTTGTTTATAAATGTTGGGTTTTTTTGTGCCTTAAATTCTCAGCCAGCAGACTTTAATATAGTACATTATCCCCTCTCCTCTTCCCCCTGCCAATTTGTTATAGTAATTTAATGTGTTTCTATACGTTATTTCCACAAAGGATTACATGACTATTTTCTTAAAATAAATATAGTAATTTCACTAGTTGAAAATACTGAAAGATTACCCGAATACAACAAAGCTGAAGGGGAGTACACAATGGACATATGAAGCATGTTATCTAAAGAAGTCACCTTTTACCTATTAAACCAGAGATAGTGCAGATTCTCTGAAAACTAATACTAGAAACTTGATGCAATGGAATCAACATCTTGTTATTTTTAATTGAACTCCAGTCATCCCTCTATGATCATATTTCCATGTTTTCAACTATCGTAACAGTTTATATAAATAGATCACAGAGATCTATGACAGTCTGTAATTGAGAAAGAGGAAATGTTATAAGTTAAAAGTACTCCGGGTACTGATGAAGTCCATGAAAACAGGCAGAATTTTTTTGGTTCCTATCTTGGACCTTTTGATTGAAATGTGCAATGGAAAAGTACACATTTTCTAACTTTCAGCTTTCAATTTCTATGAAGTGATACAGGCTTGTGATTTAACTGGATATACCCAAGCTCTAGGTTCACTTAGGTAATAGTAAAAGCAATGTTGATTTCTAAACTACCTCAAAACTGAATTGGTCCCCAGAGAATTGGAGTAGAGTTGGATTAAACTCATTTGTAGAGCAGTGAAAATATGGAATTTATCACCAGGCCACCACCAGCATTCCCAGGGCCCAGAACAGGAGTTTACACCTGGGCCCCCATGTTTACCAGCGAGAGGGATGTGAAAGTGCTGAGACCCTGTTGAGCAGGAAGAAGTGCCGAGACCCTGTTGAACATGGGGAAGAGTGCTAAGACCCCTAGGTGGGCCCACCTATAGTGCTTGTTGGGCCTGACAGTGAAAGAAAGGTCAGGACAATGCCAAAAGTTCTGTCTGGATCCTCCTTCACCACTGGGCCCAGCCCGGCTGTGTTCAACATGTCCCTTCGATTTTCAAGTAAAGATGTAAAGGGATAAGCCAAACAGAGCATTGCTCCAAAATGAAACTGACCTGCATTATGTGGTAATGGTTGGAGTTTCTTAGAGCTTGTTGGGAATCTGTGTATTTTGTTAACAACAAGCTCTGAGTGTTAGGACCAGCTTCGGTCATGCCTTGTAAGTGGCAGCAGGCTTAAGATGCTTTGGTCAAAGGGTTAAACTAAATGACCCTTTTTACAAGAGATATATAGGTATTGCACGGTGTATTTTTGTCACATTGGAAGTAGCTTTGGGCATTTTTGTTTTTTGTTGTAGAACTGATAATATCACTGATATACAGTTAGGTCCAGAAATAATTGGACACTGACGCAATTTTCATAATTTTGGCTCTGTACGCCACCACCGAGATGCAATAGAAGTGCAGACTTTCAGCTTTAATTCAAGGGGTTGAACAAAAATATCGTATGAAACGTTTAGGAATTGCAACCATTTTCACACATAGTCCCCTTATTTCAGGGGCTCAAATGTAATTGGACAAATTAACACAATGATAAATAAAATGTTCATTTTTAATACTTTGTCGAGAATCCTTTGCAGGCAATGACTGCTTGAAGTCTGGAACGCATGGACATCACCAAACGCTGGGTTTTCTCCTTTGTGATGCTTTGCCAGGCCTTTACTGCAGCTGTCTTCAGTTGTTGTTTGTTCGTGGGTCTTTCTGCCTTAATTTTTGTCTTTAGCAAGTGAAATGCATGCTCGATCAGGTGATTGACTCGGTCATTGCAGAAGATTCCAATTCTTTGCCTTAAAAAACTCCTGGGTTGCTTTCGCAGTATGTTTTGGGTCATTGTCCATCTGTAAAGTGAAGCACCGTCCAATCAACTTCGCTGAATTTGGCTGAATCTGAGCAGACAATATATCCCTATACACTTCAGAATTCATCCGGCTGCTTCTGTCTTCTGTCACAACATCATTAAACACTAGTGACCCAGTGTCATTGTAAGCCATGCATGCCCATGCCATCACACTGCCTCCACTGTGTTTTACAGATGATGTGGTATGCTTCGGATCATGAGCCGTTCCAAGCCTTCTCCATACTTTTTTCTTCCCATCATTCTGGTACAGGTTGATCTTAGTTTCATCTGTCCAAAGAATGCTGTTCCAGAACTGGGCTGGCTTTTTTAGATATTGTTTTGCAAAGTCTAATCTGGCCTTTCTATTCTTGAGGCTTATGAATGGTTTGCATCTTGTGGTGAACCCTCTGTATTTGCTCTCAAGAAGTCTTCTCTTTATGGTAGACTTGGATAATGTTATGCCTACCTCCTGGAGAGTGTTCTTCACTTGGCTGGATGTTGTGAAGGGGTTTTTCTTTACCATAGAAAGGATCCTACGATCATCCCCCACTGTTGTCTTCTGTGGACGTCCAGGCCTTTTTGTGTTGCAGAGCTCACCAGTGCGTTCTTTTTTCTCAGAATGTACCAAACTGTTGATTTGGCCACTCCTAATGTTCTTGCTATCTCTCTGATGGGTTTTCTTTTTTTTTAAAGCCTAAGGATGCCCTGTTTCACTTGCATTTAGAGCTCCTTTGACCGCATGTTGTGGGTTCACAGCAACAGCTTCCAAATGCGAATGCCACACCTGGAATCAACTCCAGACCTTTTACCTGCTTAATTGATGATGAAATAACGAAAGAATAGCCCACACCTGTCCATGAAACAGCTTTGGAGTCAATTGTCCAATTACTTTTGGTCCCTTGAAAAAGAGGGGCTACATATTAAAGTGATATTATTCCTAAACCCTTTCTCCAATCTGGATGTAAATACCCTCAAATTAAAGCTGATAGACTGCACTTTAAGCCCATTATTGAACTGTAACTTGAATTTATTTTGGTACACAGCCAAAATAACAAAACTTGTATCAGTGTCCAATTATTTCCGGACCTAACTGTAATATTTACTTTTTACAGGATAACAGTCCAGTAGTGAAAGCTTGTTGTGTTAGCACATATCTAGGGAAGTATATAACAACATTAAGAGACAAAGCATAATCACTCATAGATATAGGCTTTTGGCCTCTGAGAGACAGGTATCCATGCCAGACCCCTGCTGGAACAGACAATAGAGTAGATATGAGTATAGTAGGAGAGGGGAGCGCAAACGTTTTGAGCTGCGCCCCCCCCCCCTGCCTGCTCCCCCTCGCTTTCGCGCCCCCTCACCTTGGTGATGTCACGTGACCCCGTTGCCATGGAGACGGACGTGTGACGTCACTCCGTGGCGTCTTACCGGCTCTGTAACTTTAATTGTACATGATATTTAGTATTCCCTTCTCATTATCTTTCACTAATGAAACATTACATTTAAAAATGATGTATTAAACATACTTGGGTGCAGTTGCCTAAACGTAAAACTTACCTTTTGCGTTAGTTCACTGTGATCCTTTGATGCCATTTTTAAAATAAAAGGTTTATTTGTTTGGTTTCCAAGGTCCTAGAATCTAAACAAGTGAAATTTACTTTAAAGCTTGTGTAACGGGTATTCCCTCTAGTCTGACCCACCCAATCTCACATTGGCCCGTGTGGTCTAACCGATCCCCATTACATGATCGTGTCTGGTGGTGCACCTGTAGGCAACAGGGCTCCTGAGTCTCCCGCATGATGGTGTTAGGGGATGTCATCCAGACAGGCAGCTGAGGTAGTGGGTGCGAGTCCTACCAATATCATGTGCAGCGCCTCCACCTCATCAGGATCTGTGCTTCCGCAGAGAAATGGTCCTGGTGAGGAACTCCTTCTTGGTGGTGTCCTCCACTGTTGAGTAACTTCACACTCACACAGTGGGGGTATCTTTGAATAGGGCATCTTTATTGATGGTATCGATATGATAGACTGCCCCTGGCAGCTGTCAGCTTCAGCCGCACATTTCTCCGTGCTGTCCCTTTGCCAGGTACGCCCTCCCAATTGGAGTGGGATCCCCTCTCCCCGTAGGGAGATCACCCCTGTGCCAGGTCCCTGGACACAGTGTGGCCTTGACAGGCTTGATTTGGAAACCTGTGCCACTAGTTACAGCACTAGTGGGCACAAAGCTATCCTGCAATCGCTTTCACAGGAGCCAAACACATCAGCAACAACAACCTAACTTTGACAGTGTTGAGCCTTATATACCTCAGGGGGCAGGCACATCCCTGATGTCACTAACCAGGGACTCAGAGCATGCAGCCACTCCCATCCATACACAGGGCACCTCACCAGGGTGTGAGGGAAAAACCTCCATAACTACTGCTGGCATTCCTGTACTTACCAGGGTTTACTGCCAGCAGGGAAGATGTCTGCAGTCCATTATTATGCATGGCTACACTTGGGACACTCATTTTTTGGGGCCCTAATTCTGAATTGGGGAGTTAGAAATTAAGGAAGGATAAAAAAAATCAGAATATATTTTATTTCCGGTCCCTTGCAACCCAAACATTCCTAAAATAAATAACGAGGGAATATGCATTGCTTAATATCATTCTTGTCTACAAATCAATGCAAATGTGATTGCAAGATGCACAAAAATCTATATAGAAAAATAATACTCCGTATACTGAATGGATATACAGTATAAATGGCACGCTTCAAATTCAAAACTGAGAAGAAAATGGCATAAAAGATGAAAGTTAAAAAATGATTCACACACATAGGGCAGGATTCACTAAGCATCAATGCAGAGAATCGCACCCCAACACAGCGTTAACTGCCATTCAAGTTAATGGCTGTTAACGCCGCATCAGGCGGTGATACCACGCATTGACCCTTACAGAATCCCAGACATACTCCAATTTATTATGCACTTGTCACCGTTAAAAATTATTATTGCGGGGGACTTCCGGTGACGTCACCAGGGATGGTTGGGTGAACGTGGAGCTCCGTGGACCCTACTGCACAAACTTATAGATAAACCACCTAAAAAGCTTGAAATTTCCCCCGATTTCGATCCCAGGACAGAGGCAAACTCGCCCAGAATGTCCTCCAAAGGAAAGAAGCCTGCTACCCATGGGGTTTCAAAGTACTTCTCGCCGCCCCAGAAGAGACCGGAGGAGCCGGCTGAAAAGCAAGATGGCGGCGGAACACGAGGCTAGCCACCCTCCGCATGGGCCCGAAACCAGCCGAGAGAAAGCCGGGAGGAAGGAGAGCCTCTAACCAGAGAATACATGGAAGAGCTCTTTGTCTCCATGCATGCTAAACTGCATCTCTCTCTACAAGCAGACATTAAAGAGGCAGTGCATGATATTAGAGAGGAAATCTCCTCGCTAACAACTCGAGCGACAGAGATGGAAACCAAGGTGGAGGGGGCCCTCAATCGACAGACAGCAGCGGAGGAAGAGATAATCCGCTTGGGTGAGGAGATCGCGGCCTTAAGAGAAAGCCAGGAGGAACAGGAAAATGGGGACAGACGCCAAAACATCCGCATCAGAAATGTCCCTGAGATGGTCTCCCCCTCGGAAATCAAAACCTACTTGCTGGAACTGTTTACAATGATCTGTAAAGACATCCCAGAAAGGTACCTTGAAATTGACAGAGCCCACCGAGCTCTAGGGCCTAAATCAGACGACCCTAAAAGGAGACGCGACATAATTGTGAGGCTTCACAGTTACTCCTCCAAAGAAAAGATCATAACGGCCTGCCGTGAGATAGAGCCCCTCACCTTTCATGATGAAACTATCCAACTGTTTAGCGATCTCTCAAAACTAACAGTGAACCGGCGCAAAGAACTGAAGCCTCTCACCTCCCTCCTGCGGGAAAAGGACGTGAAGTATCGGTGGGCTTCCCTTTTAAACTTATAGTAAACAAAGGGGGACGGTTCTTCACCATGAGGCACCCGGAGGATATGTTGCCGTTCGCCCAGGCACTGGGACTGACCCCCCCACGCACCGAGGACAAGAGAAAGGAAGAGGCGGCCCAGCACGAGCGTCCGAGAGGATCGCCGCCCTACACCAGAAGACGCCGAGAGAGAAATAAATGAAGGCTGAACTTACCCCATGACATCCGGACCTGAGACCCGCTGAGATCTACCGCCACTCCGATGCGACTTCCCCAGAGGACGTCCATCACGTGAATCGCCCATCAGCTCCCTTCCCGTGAGACGATGAACCACCGCGAGATCCCCCGGGCCGACCGACTTGACGGAGAATTCTTCCAATAGGTCCCCCCGAAAAGCCGATCACCCTGGATTTACCTTGCTGCAGCGGACTGAATGGTGAGGACACATTTGCGGATCCCGGAACCTGAAGCGCGGGGCGCTTAGCCCATGCCCGGCCCGGACGGTCCTGATGCAGCGGCGGGTTTGTGGGGACTTTGGGGGGTGGGGAGAGGGAAACATTTACCATATAGGTCATATGCACGGGACAGTCACGCTTCCCTCCCCCCGGCCCACCCGAGCCCCCCCCCCCCCCCCCCCTCCGCACGTTAGCGGAGATCCCCTATTAGTATCAGTAAACCTGGGCGAAAAGTTACAGAGTGCACCCACTAACGAAACCACCAGAGCCATCGTCACATTATCCATAATCCCCCCCCTCTCTTTCCCCTCCTCCCCCCTCTCAGAGATTATGTAAAACTGATTCGGACCAAAAGGGACTCATATCAAAAATCTACTCGATGCTAGAAACAGGGGAAGGCCCCACAAGGCATGATTATATGCTTAAATGGGCCGCCGATCTGAATATAACTATTGAAGAGGAAGACTGGAAAGAGATATGGGGAGCAGCCTCTGGGACATCCATATGCACCACAAAGGAGAACATCTATAAGATACTCTTTTATTGGTATCTAACTCCAGTGAGACTAAAACAAATATACCCTCTGGCATCGGATTTTTGCTGGAGAGGCTGTGGTCAAAAGGGGGACATGGCACACATATGGTGGACATGTCCAGAAATTAAGAAATACTGGACTACGGTCCAAAATTTAATCAAAGAGGTCACAAGCCTCGAACTACCTCTTGAACCACTGACCTACCTGCTCGGGAGACCGACTGAGGAAATCGGTCGACCAGTAAGGAAATTAATCTCCTTTATTCTCACAGTGGCGAGATGTGAAGTTGCGGCCTTCTTGAAGAAAATAACCCCTCCCACTAAGGGAATGATTAAAAAAAGAATTAACGAGGTGATGCAGATGGAAAAACTCACAGCCTACCTAAAGCAAAAAACTAATCCATTTTACAAGGTATGGGAACCATGGTTGATCTTATAAAACAACGCCATCACCACCCTTTCCCTTCCCCCCAGAGGAGGACTCCTGCTATAGGAAAGTTCAAACTCAGCAAATTGGAGGCCAGCAGTCCGGGGAAAACGTTCCCCACCCCACCCTCCCACCCCCACTATCTATCACCCTCCCCCTCCCCCCTCCACTTCTTCACTAGCCTTAGCTTCCCCCCTCTGGGAAGCCCCACCTTTTGGGCATTTTGCCATGCCCCTCTTCCACAAAAGTTAGAAAATGTTATAATGTATTGGGATGTAAACAATAATATATGCATGTATGTAACTGTGTAACTACCCAATAAAAATATTTGGGGAAAAAAAAAAATGATTATTGCACAGAAATAAGAGCTAATTAAAGTATATGTTCAAATGATTTTGATTAATGATACATGAGAAGATTAAGTGTACTGTGTGTAATTAATCACAATACTCCAACAGAAGTTATTTTGAAGAAAACCAAAAGAAGAGATAGATGAAGTGCTACTGATCTAAATGAGCTGCAGACTGTGTTATGTTTCAAATGATTATTCCAAATGTTATGACAGTGTAGCCTAGCTCACAAAGCAGTAAGATGGGGTTGGCCCTGCATGGCAATCGAAACGTTGGTTTCTTTGGCGTCATTCAATTTCTCTTTTTGCGAAGTCGTTGTGCCTTGACGTTCCTCTATTCCTTCAGGATTCTTTAGGACTTGCAGGATATTCCCTACATCTAGGAGCACCAGCATATTGAATGTCGAGACCTTTAGGAAGTGTGCTTGCAGAACTATTTCATTGGACCTGAAACACCTGGACTTTTACCCGTAAAGGATTCTGGGTAAGAAGAGAGACTGTGTTCTGTTTGAAGACTTGGTCAATGTGAACCAGCAAGGAATGGGTTAATGTTCCAAGGATACAATGCCGTGTGAGGGAGCAAGTTGCCCAGATGCCCCTGCACACATTATCCGTGCAAATGGCCTTGTGTGAGGAAACTCCGGACACAGGAGAGGACAGAGAGACTCATCCCACACACTAGTCCCCGGAAAAAGAGATCCCATTATGTATGAAAAACAGTTACAGAAGATAAGAAGAAGGGAGCTATGGAGCATTCACAGAGAATGCTGGAATATCAGAATGATGTAGTGTAACAGTTTCAGAAAAGGTATAAGTATTACACCCTGAATAAGATTCCCTTTGTCTTGACCAGAAACTGTAAGGATTCTGCTCAATCCATGCCGGGTTTTGCTGCCAGTTCAGGTTTTCCAGACTGCCTGCCTTTTCTGCTCAAACTGGCCATTTTGTGTTCTGGCACTGCTATATAAGGTTGCAGTTCCTGGTAGGAGTCGCCGAGCAAAGTTCTGTTTGCTGCAGCTGCTTTTTGATCTTCGCTGTCACGCATTACCCTTTCGCCTATTTGGAATCCCTGTTGCTGACCCTGGACCGTGACCCTGACCTCGCTGCCTTCTGCCTGCCCTGACCTTTTGTCTGTCGCCTGGACTTTACACCACTGCCGCCAGCCCTGACCTCTGCCTGCTTACCGACTACGAATACCGTTACAGGACTCTGTCCATGGGCTCTGGTCGGTGATTCTGCATTCCTACCTCAGTGGCAGTGAAGAGAATATGTGCGCAACCAAAGTAAACCTCAAAATGTATTTAAATGTGACTAGTGACAGAAACTTGCTAATTCCCTTAAATTCACAACTGTGAATACAAAAATATAAAACACATACAAAACCGTGTAAATAATCGGCGAGCGTCTGCAGCTGTAAACCGGAGATGGCTCAACACCCCCAAGACACTAGAGAGACAAAAACAGAAAAAAACAGCGCAATACGCTCATAGTGAAGTGTATCAAAACAAAATTGTATTGAAAAAGGGGGCAAGTATTCTGCGTACATAAAATTGGTAGATCATAAGCATGTCATATGATTAACACATATGTTACCAAACGTCGGATCGGGACAGAGGTCGGGAACCGTGACGATTCGGGGAACACGCCCCCTCGATATTCATTATAGCAATTTAATGACTAACCCCCGTTGTCACAAAGTAGATTTAATCTTTTGTTAGTAAACAGCAGGAAAGGGACAGACATATTTTAGCTAGCTCAGTCTGACGGCACACGCTATCTACATGTTCTCTGCCAATAGATTTTCTGTGATCCTTGATACTGTCCCATATTCACCATGTAATGTGTTTCCAGAACCTAGCTTTATTTATTGACCTTATAACAAAAAAAAAATCTCCATTCATCTCTTCAGAGGTGAATTCTTAGTAACCATAATTTGCTGCTTGATAATGATAATTGTCCTAGTATTACTGCAATGTTTTACGCATTGCTCCTAGGAAATAATAAAGTATGTAGTACAATAATGTATTTAAATAAATATCAGTAAATGAAAGCCCTTGAAATGAAAACAAACTATAAACTTTTTAGCAAATGGGAAAACTTGGAATTATTGGAGAAAACAGATAAAGAGTTTAGTTCATGTTCCCAAACAACTAAGTGTGACAGAAATAGTTGTGCAGTAATGCTCACGAACAAGCTGTACAGTAGTTTCATTCACATTTAGCCGGCACCCAATACACAGACTAGAGGGACAAGCTTGAAGATACAGTATATTTGGATTATGTATAATCCATTTTGCAAACTCAGCACAATACAATGAATATTTTTTTAATCGTTTTAATTTTTAATAAACCAATAAGTGCAATTACAGCAGATTCTGTGTATAGGTAACTTCATCAGATAAATGACATACACAGCAATGTAAAAATAAAATATTATCTTTTAACCAGGTAATTTTTAGGTAAAGTATTAAGTATAAAATGTTTTTTTTTACATTTTAATGGGGGAGGTGCATTGTATTAATTTTAATAGCTATTTCAAGGAGACTGGCGTGATTAGCAAAATAGTGACAGGCACTAATCTGCTATTTCTACACAAGCATATACAACTCTGTCACGGTTTACATACCACATTTCCTTGCATTCTTTCCTTGGTTTGGCATAGGTGATACATGAATAGTTACAGTATGTACTGGATTTGAAACGGATATACTGGTGTTATGGGTTATTAACATTTTACTCCAGTTTGTAGGGGAAAAAAAAAAAGAAAAAAATTCTGAATTTATTAATTCCATTTTTTCCATTGATTAAAAAAAAGCAAACTGTAAGCGTCCCACAGTGGTGCAAATTTTTAATATGTTGTCTTTATGTGAGACATATACTATTCTACATCCTTATGTCCGCCTGTTTCCTTGTTTCCAATAGTTGCATATCGCCTGATAACGTCCTATTTTAGAAGAAGGGAGGAAAATCGAAGTTCCTCGTGGAGGAAAAAGGAGCAATGCCTTTATTATTATCGTTTATTTGTAAAGCGCCAACGTATTTCGCAGCGTGGTACAATGAGGGCAGAGAAATGGGATAATTACATAATCAGAGTTACATCCAAATACAAATAAGGACAAATGCACAGATACAAAGAGGTAATGAGGGCCCTGTTCTTGAGAGCTTACACTCTAGATGTTCCACTTAGCTTCTGAAGGTACATTGGCTGGCAGATAAGAAAGCACGAGCAACACTATCGCGGCTGAATCAGCGATACATGCCATTAAAGTCAATGGCAGATATCGCCTGATTCGGACGCCAATGCGTGTATCACCCTTTGATGACTCCCGTCCATTATTTCTTTGGAACTTCCCTTAATCCAATACTTGAAAAATAAAATGTTTTCATATTCTGCAATATTGAGCGATGCTGAAAACTTCCAACCATCTAAATGCTCAATAACAGCGATCAGCATCCAAAACATTACTGGTGCTCTATGTTAATATTACATTTTGCCTTTCGTAACAGGAAGGAACTGTCGCAGGACGGCCTGAGGGCGAGGTCAGACAATAGTCCACACGTGCAGTTTCAGGGTAAACACAATGTTGAGGGGTTTTATTTCTCCAAAACACAAATAAACATTTGGGCACACTGTGCCTTTAGGACAAAACAAAACTCATAAAAAGAACGCCTACTCCCCATAGGGAGATCTTGCTAAACATTCCAGGCCCTATCAATCGGGCTGGCTGACTTTGTCCAGTTTCCAAGCTCTAAACATATACCACAATAGTTATGAAACAATATTATAGTCTTTACTGTGTCTTTGTTTGGGAATCTCTGTCCCTAGAGAGTTTAGGAAATCCTTCTGGATAGACGCTTGCACAGGACAGCTCTCTAGTCTGAGTCAGCCACTAGCCTCCTCATCAAGCTGGTTCTCACCTGTCTCAGCTTACTTCCTGATTGTCCAAGTATTCTTACTGGGATAACATTCTGAGTGCTGGATGAAGGACTCAGATCTATTTTTCCCAGGGATAATTATCAGTACCTGACTTCACCCTGTCACAGGAACATTGGCTGGTTGGAACTGTGGATGAACCCACTTTTATTAAACAGTGCAACATGTTGATTTTTTTTTTGAAGGCGTGATATTGATTCATCATTCAGTTGATCTCTATTGCGAAATTTGAAAACCATAGGGATGGCCGTTATTGGTTTAAGTGAGATAATTTACTAATCTCTGCCGCAGTAATTAAATGACTCTAGTTTGCTTGTCCCGTTTTATTCCCCAGCCCAAAAGTGGAGTAGGATATTTATTTCCACTTTTAAATTGCAATGCAATGATACCCAATACTGCATAGTTATCATTGATACAAGAATCTGAGTGCACTTTTGGCTCAAAGAATAAAACTCAACTAATGTGATGGTTTTAGATGGATAATATTTATGGCACATTATCTTTATTTATATTGGGCCCACAGCTGTACTTAGTGCTTTACAAGAGACAATATAGTTCAGGGAATAATAATACAATAAGTGCAACAAATAAGATCAGACCTTAGGAAAGGAAATCCCTGCCCTGGAGAGTTTACAATCTAATTGGTATGATGGGAATCGTTCAGAGACAGCAGGTGAGGGACTAAGTGCAATAAATTGCAGTCATTGGCTGTGAGTCAGTACCCATGAGTCTAGGCCAGTGATTCTCAAGCAGGGTTCTGCGGAACCTTGGGGTTCCGATGAGCAGCACCTAGGGGTTCCGCCTGGACCGCGGGCCGCCCGCACTCACTGTGCGACCCGCGACGGCTTTCTGGCTCTCCCCCCTTCACCCGCTCTCAGGCGGGGAAAGACTTCCGCGTCATGTGAGGGCTGGGAGCTGTAATCCCCACCCCCCTGAGCTTGCTGTACTCCAGTATCTGTCCCTGTGCACCCTGGGAGAGGAGATGTGCGGCTGTGATCACACAGAGTGTCTGAGGGGCACCTCACCCTCTCCTCAATCACCCCTCTTTTCCTCACTCACACCTCGCCCCTGCCACCTCCTGCCAGCCCGCCGCCGCCTCCTCCTCCGCTGGCAACAACAGGTAACCACCAGACCCCCTCTCCCCCCAAATGAGCCACCGAGCACACACACCCCCGTGAGACACCAAGCACTACCCCCCCCCAGTCAGCCGCCAAACACCCCTGTGTCCATGTACCTACTCCGAGCAGGACACAGCTCCGCTGGGGGAGAGAGTGGGAGCTGCTTCGGGGCACTCAGACAGACCCTTCCCCCCAGAAGGCACCAGCACACACAGCTGTGCCTGCAGCTGCATGACCGTGCCAGTATTAATAAAAAAAAGTGTCATAAAAAAAAAAAAACATTGCTGGCGATCCCCGTGCGCATGCGCACAGCAGATGTCTCAGCGCGCATACGCAGGGTGTCCCGTCATGTTCCTCCCACACTGAGCAGCAGCAGCCACGTGGACCCGCCACCCCTGCACCCAACATGGAACAGAGGGGAAGCATCGTGGCGTGCCCGCCAACCCAGCTCCCCCCCGCACCATCCTCCTGCCCCGGGCAGCAGCCACGGGGACCGGGAACCAGGGGCCGGGGGGAACTAGATACTGCCGGTGGGGGAGAGGGACTAGATGCTCCCGCAGGAATCAGCCCGCCAGTCTCGCCGCCCCCAGCCTATCTCCTGCGCCCCCAAGCCTACCTCCCGCCCCGGGTAGCAGCCAGCAAGGAAGCAGCACTCACCTGGTCAAGGTCAGTCATCCACTCACCCAGGCAGTCAGTCATCCACCCACCCAGGCAGTCAGTCAGCCACACAGGCAGTCACCCACTTAGGCAATCAGTCACCCACCCAGGCAGTCAGTCACCCACCCAGGCAGTCAGTCACCCACCCAGGCAGGCAGTCAGTCAGTCAAGGTCACCCACCCAGTCAGTCGGTCAAAGTCAGTCAGTCAGCCAGCCAGCCAATCACCCACCCAGGCAGTCACCCACCCACCTAGGCAGTCAGTCATCCACCTACCCAGGCAGTCAGTCACCCAGGCAGTCAGTCACCCACCCACTCAGTCACCTTAGTCAGTCACCCACCCACCCAGTCACTTACCCACCGACCCAGTCAAGGCAGTCAGTCACCCACACACCCACGCAGTCACCCACCCACTCAGTCAGTCAACCACCCAGGCAGTCAGCCCAGGCAGTCAGTCACCCACCTATCCAGGCAGTCAGTCACCCACCTATCCAGGCAGTCACCCACTTACCCAGGCAGTTAGTCACCCATGCATGCAGTCAGTCACCTACCCACCCAACCAGCTACCTACCCACCCACCCATTCACCCACCCACCCAGTCACTTACCCACCGACCCAGGCAGTCAGTCACCCACCCACTGACCAGGCAGTCAGTCACCCACCCACTGACCCAGGCAGTCAGTCACCCACCCACCCACGCAGTCAGTCACCCAGGCAGTCAGTCAGTCAGTCAGTCACCCAGGTAGTCACCCACCCAGTCAGCCACCCACCCAGTCAGTCACCCACCCAGGCAGTCAGTCAATCACCCAGGCAGTCAGTCACCCACCAAGGCAGTCAGTCACCCACCAAGGCAATCACCCACTCACCCACCCTGTCAGTCAGTCACCCACCCAGGCACTCAGTCACCTAACCCACCCACCCAGTCACTTACCCACCGACCCAGTCAAGGCAGTCAGTCACCGACACACCCACGCAGTCACCCACCCACTCAGTCAGTCACCCACCCAGGCAGTTAGTCACCGACCCAGGCAGTCATTCAGGCAGTCACCCACTCAGGCAGTCAGCCCAAGCAGTCAGTCACCCACCTATCCAGGCAGTCAGTCACCCACCCACCCAGGCAGTCAGTCATCCACCCACCCAGGCAGTCACCCACCTACCCACCCAGGCAGTCACCCACCTACCCACCCTGTCAGTCACCCAGGCAGTCAGTCACCCACCCAGTCAGACACCTACCCAATCAGTCACCCACCCAGTCAGTCACCCACCCACGCAATCTGTCACCCACCCACACAGTCAGTCAGTCACCCATGCATGCAGTCAGTCACTCACCCAGGCAGTCACCCAATGCAGTCAGTCAGTCACCTACCCACCCAACCACCCGGTCACCTACCCACCCACCCATTCACCCAACCACCCACCCATTCACCCAACCACCCAGTCACCTACCCACCCAGTCAGTCACTTACCCACCGACCCAGGCAGTCAGTCACCCACCCACCCACGCAGTCAGTGACCCAGGCAGTCAGTCACCTAGGTAGCCACCCACCCAGGCAGTCAGTCAATCACCCAGGCAGTCAGTCAGTCACCCACTCAGGCAGTCGGTTACCCACCCAGTCAGACACCTACCCAGTCAGCCACTCACCCAGTCAGTCACCCACCCACGCAATCAGTCACTCACCCATGCAGTCAGTCACCCACGCAGTCTGTCACCCACCCCCACACACACACAGTCAGTCACCCACCAAGGCAGTCACCCACTCACCCACCCTGTCAGTCAGTCAGTCACCCACGCTGTCAGTCAGTCAGTCAGTCACCCACCCACCCACTCAGTCACCTACCCACCCACCTAGTCACCCACCCAGTCACTTACCCACCGACCCAGTCAAGGCAGTCTGTCACCCACACACCCACGCAGTCACCCTCCCACTCAGTCAGTCACCCACCCACTCAGTCAGTCACCCACCCAGGCAGTTAGTCACCCACCCAGGCAGTCAGCCCAGGCAGTCAGTCACCCACCTATCCAGGCAGTGAGTCACCCATGTATCCAGGCAGTCAGTCACCTACCCAGGCAGTCAGTCATCCACCCACCCAGACAGTCACCCACCTACCCACCCAGGCAGTCACCCACCTACCCACCCAGTCAGTCACCCAGGCAGTCAGTCACCCACCCAGTCAGACACCTACCCAGTCAGTCAAGTGTCAGACACCCACCCAGGCAGTCACCCACCCACGCAATCTGTCACCCACCCACCCACACAGTCAGTCAGTCACCCATGCATGCAGTCAGTCACCCACCCAGGCAGTCACCCAATGCAGTCAGTCAGTCACCCACTCACCCACTCTGTCAGTCAGTCAGTCACCCACAAAATGTCCCAGAATCGCTCCAAGGAGTAACTGATGCTACCAATTGTACACATGTATGTACTACAGTAAGTCCAGAAAAATCAATGGATAAATGAGTTCATGAACACACTCCTGTCCAGCGTCCCACTGATAGAATCCTTTAGGTAATATGAAACCCCACTTGCACCGTGCGTTCGTGACTGTCCCACGGGACGGGGCTATAACGTGGTAGGTAGGAAATGGAGCAGCGGTACTGCCGTGTCCCCTGTGAGGGAACCATAAATGGCTAAGTATGCCGCAATCCTCCGCCAGTGCCCTCACAAACCCGGTGTCACACACGGCCAAATCCCCACACAGAGGGGGGGGGGGGGAATGAAGATGAGTTGTTACTCACGATTTTGACATGCCGGGTCTCCACTCAAACGCTGACGTAGGGCTCCTCTGATCCGGAAGTGCTTGCAAAGCGTGCTCCAGCCCAGGCAAAATAGACAGAAATGGGGTAATCAGGCGGTTCACTGCTGCCGTCAGGGTATGAAATAGGAGATCCACACGCAGATGAATAAAAGGTTGTTTAATGAGTGCATATACACTACAAAATGTCTGCTACAGAGAAAAACTCTGACGCGTTTCGTCCGCAGGTAGGGACTTTGTCAAAGAGTATCTGGCACTGCCCCTAGTGATGCATATATAGTGAGCCATAGATAGCTATTGGGTGAATTAAATTAGATGAACATTAACTCACCAGATGAATAATTAGCCAATTAATTGTCAAAAGGAACCACCCCTTATACAACCACTAATAGTACTCACTTCCAAGGCATCACTATGGACAATCTATTGCAGTGAAACATTGCACTAAAAGACACAAAAACGGCAGTATCTAGTTTTGTTTTTAATACATTTTGTGTCTTTTAGTGTATAAGGAGTGGTTCCTTTTGACAATTAATTGTTCACAATGACTCATTGTTGTGTTTGTCACTGAAACCTAAAAAGCATTTCTGGATATAATTGTAGGTTGTAACATGTTTTAGTGTATTAATAGAGATGTTCTTCTTGTCTGCAATAATGTGCGCTAAGCTTTTGAAACTTCACTGGTCCCTTCCTCATGTGAACAGCTATAAAGTTGCACTTCAGCTTTAAATCTTTCAATATGAGCATTAGTCCTCTTCCATGTCCTCATTAGGGACAGTATCCTATCTTAACCCGTTCTGCAATAACCCAGCCTCGCTGACATGTGACAGCTGTGCTCTGTGGTTTTTCTGGCATTCCTCTGCTTGAAATATTCTACCCTGAATGCCTGAGTCACTCGGCTCCTTACAACATCTGACTGGCAGATTCAGAAAGAGTAATGTGGTACTTCCCAGCCAAGTCATATACATGATGCAGAATCCCCGAGATTAAGTACGTATTCCAAGGACCGAGCCAGACGTAAGCGCCATTTCACTGAAAAAGAATGAAAAAAAGAAGCTGAGCTACTGTTTGAGAACTTCATCATGCCCAATTATACTTCAAAACAGGCTGTCACTGTAACGGTTGGAGTAAACCGCACTACCCAGCTCATACCCACCATCTGCCAGAAGAAAAAGCAAGTAGACTATTATTTAATGCATATTTCTTCTTAGCAGCATTTTATTTGAGGGGATACCATTTCTCAAAAATAAATAAGCTGTATCTATGCTTAGGATATTTATACATTTCTGAATGACAAATATTCTCTGTAAGAAAATGGATATGTGGTGTAGCCCTGACACGCTTGTTGGATGTGAATGTTGATTTTGTGTGGCCTCTGTGCCAATTCTTTGTGTCTTATAGTAAAACCATCAGTAAGTCCATTCATAAAATATATTTTTTCTATAGTGCTTCATTCACTCAGCAGAAGAAGCTTTAAGTGGTTATATGTAATGGCCAAAGAAAGCGTTATGATAAAGGGTTTTATGAGTACTACTATTATTTTTTAATTTATGTCCCAGGAGTATCCCTGCTTATTTATTTACCAACCAACAATGATTTATTTTTAACAAATCTCTCTTAATTTTTTTTAAAGCATCCTCCTTACACATTTTAGTGCATAAATATTGCATACACCTATAGCGGTGGCTGGTACAGCTAGCTCTCTACCTTCCCCTGTCATGTAAGTTCTAATAAGATGTAGACAGTAACAGGCTATCCTATGGGGTTTTCCCCTCCTCATGCTGACTTCCTGTGTTACATAGTGGGGATGCATGTGCTAGGCCCTCCCTCTTTGAGCTACAGGAAGGAAGTGCCTAAATTATAGCTTGAAGTTCAGCCCCTTAGGGGTGAGACCATCAGGTAGTTTTAGTCTGCCCCTGCATGGGGTAGGATGTGTTGGCGAACATCTCCTCCCCGTCACAAGTGAGACGTGCTCAGCCCCTCATGGTCTGAACACATAACATAATCCAGGTAGGCCTCACCATTACCCGCAGGTCAGTAACATCCAGAAGTCAAGGGTCTAACCTATCAATCTGAGCATACGCTGCAATAACACCACCTGTGGTTACCGAAATAAAGAACATCCTCATTTCTACTTTTGGCTCCGCTGCAGTCTGTAAGGAGAGAGATAGAGAGATTAAAGATAGTCATAGCGATGACTCCCTTCAGGTACTGCTGGAGCCCCTTATGTCTGGAGGTGCTGACACCACGAAGATAAAAACCAGAGGGATCCCTAAATGTCTGTCCTGTACCTCCACACCATCGAGGGAAACTCATCTCTCCTGTACACAGCAGGTAACCAGCACTACACCAAGTAGTTGCATAGCCATAATCTCCCAGAGGGGATGGGGGGGAGAAACATGTGCTATAAATGGAGGCGCTGCTGAGATGGGCAGTGGCAGACTATATAGACTTTTGGAACGTGTGGAAATTGAAGGGGAGCGCAACTCATTCAGTGGTGAATATGTGGAATAAAAATAGATACAATAGTGCAACACAGTCTCTTATAGATATATCTCCAAATTAATTCTAGAAATTCAGAACTCACATTCTTTCTGAAATAAACAGGCATGTAACCCAAACTCAGGTGGGTAATGAATGGTGTGGTGTATTCTTGTAGATCTTCCCTCTCTCTGTATCTCAGGGTTCTTGGGGGTAGTAGGATGTCCCTCAGAATGATGTAATGGCAGCCGTATATGAATGAGAAAACGGAAAGCCAAACATAGTGTGTACCATAAAAAATAACAACTTTTAATCACTAAAAAACCATATAGGTGTATGCTTACATCAATAACAAATGTGCTGGACACATAGGAAAAGCGAACTCTGCCTCCCAATTCTCACCCCCTCTGCTCGAGTCTCCCGTCGCGTCACTTCCGGTTTGCTGGCATTTTTGTTTCCGGTATAGCGGCGCGGGTGAATTCACCGAATGAAGGGGACCTCAAGTGCAGACCAGTACAGGTGAGTGGCATCAGCAGGGCGCTTCCGACTCAACGCGTTTCACTGTTGTCGCTTCGTCAGGAGTTTATAGACTTTTGCACTGGCAGTGGCGGTAATTAAACACGCTGGGCCCCTGATGGTATGTTATCTGGGAGCACTGTTACCCTTCATTGTATCCAAGACAGGGCCAGGACAACCCTTACCATGTACCTGTAACGCGTAGCTAACTACAAACGAAGCGCGACCGCTGTGCTGAGGTAGGGAATTGGTTAAAGCCGACCCACAGCCACGCGGGCCCGCCTAGGACATAGGATCGTCAGAGTGCGTAGCCAAGTCCAGGATCTTAGAGTATCAGATTGTCGGGGTACGTAGCCAGGTTCAGGATAAGAGAATGTCGGATCGTTGGAGTACTTGGCCAAGGTCAGGACTGGAGACAGGAGAATGGTCAAACAAGCCGGATCAGGAGTGGAGAGAAGCGGAGTCCAAGGAACTAGCAGGGTTCAGGAAACAAGAGGTTAACAGGCAGGCAAGGCAAGGTCTCAGGAACAAGAATGCAGCAAGGCACGGCGTCACATTGACTATGCTCAGCAAGGTAAGAGAGCAGACTGAAGGTATATATATAGGAGGAGCCTCCAATAGCCAGCCAGGGAGGAACCAGGAAGTAAGTGCCGATAGGCTGCTGGTGCACACAGGTGTGCCCTATGATGGAGCCTAATCGGGGATGAGGGAGGCCAGGGAGCGGGGCTTGTAATGTGCGTCACTCCCACGGCGGTTCTTCAGGCAAGAGGGGGCGGGACCAATCGCGCGCCAACCCGCGCGTTTCACGGAAGCCAGGGGGTGGAGCCGAGAACGTGTCTCATTCCCACGGCGATCCTGACTTTCACCAGAGCGGGGGCGGGGTTTGAATAGTGCGTCAGCAGGGAGGCTGGCCGAACGCACAAGTCGTGTGTCAGAGAGGGAGGCAGGATCCGAATTCGCGGGCGGGGGATCAGGACGCGCAAGGTCCACGTGCGTGTCTGGGACCACGAAACCGCGCATCCTGAGTGTCCATCACGGAAGGCTTGTTGGGGTGAGGAGATGGTCTGCGACCGCCAGGAAACCGAATCCTCAGAGTACCGTGAGGAACCCTGGGTACCTGTGCACCTGTGCACATAGACTGTGCAAGTTGTGGCAACCCCCCAATGGGATGTTACCGGGGAGCACTGTTACCCTTCTTCAGCTGCTGGAAAATGGGCCAGGGCCTTCACAGTGTACTGTGACCCTTGGGTACCAATATACATAGACTGTGTTTATAGGACGGAACGTGTCAGGCTCTGGGGCAACACGTGCACCAAGCACGACAGACTGTGCGTACGAGGTAGTACCCGGTGGGAAACGTATCCCGTGAGCGTGTACCCCACATCTCTGTTCTGCAAGGGACAGGCATCTCACAGTGTACCGTGGGAGACCTTGTGCACCTTTCAAGGCTCTGGACTTGTGTAAAGTCGGTAAAGAATATGAGGCGGGCCCTGACGCATCACCGGGGACCCCGTGTAATTGTATTCTAGTTCTATTGCAGTGCTTCCAAAATGGAGTGCGTAGTGAAACCAACATGGTGCTCCCGCCAAACCAGTGGGACCTCATGGGTTGAAGGAGGCCAACGCCCTTTCTGCAAAATCCCAATCTGCAAAACCACCCTCCAACTAGTGTCGCTGTTTGGTCAAAATTTGCGTAATTCACAGAACATAAATCCCGACCTATGCAGTTGATATGGGATAGGTGCAGGATTAACCTAAAGGTCAGTCTTTTTTTTAGGGACCACCCCCAACGGGGACACCCTAAGATTGTGTAGCCAGGTCCCCCTCTGGGCTCTATTACCTTTCGCTCTCCCGGCAGTAAACTTAGCGGTGGTCAGGGACCCCACCCCCCTTGGCTACGGTGGGGAGGATAGGTGCAGGGCAGCTGCGGGAGGAGGGGAGGTTGCAACCCTCTGCATTAGGCCAGTATACCCCTAGGCCCCAGTTAAAGCCCTGAGTCACCATCAGATTGTGACAGCTATAGGGACAGGCCCCTTAGGTAGGGACCTTGCCTTTTTAGTGAGTAGTGAGAGTTAGGGACACAGCTGTGGCGCTGAGTAACCTGATATTCTTAGTCTGGGACCAGACTATTGGACAGAGATAAAGACTATCTTCGCGGCGGATCATTCCATGTTGGAGGCATTCCCTGTGGTGGGAGCTCGTCGCGGAGGATATCGTTGGATCAGCGGGACCTGTGTTTCTTCGTTAGCACGCCCGGGTGTGGACACACCCGGCAGGTACCTCTCCATCAAAGTGCACCAACAACGTCATACAGTACAGGTGCTGATCACGCCTAGAGGGGTGGGCTCCTTTTGGGGACACTTGGTGGGTTAAGTGACCAAGGGGGTTCTTATGGTACTGTGGACACGGTGTGGGGTTGCACAGTGGTGGGATAAATCCCTGCGAGGTGAAGGTATAGATATACCCAGTAGCGTACTATTATTCTAGACTAAGTATATAGTATATGGCTCGGCACCTCAAACCCACCTTAGCAAACTTGACACCCTCTACAATTCAATTTGTCGCTTTGTTCTCCAATGCAACTACAACACACATCATTGCAAAATGCTGAAAGAACTAGATTGGTCATCACTCAAGTCTAGGCGCAAAGTTCACCTTTCCTGTCTTGCCTCCAAATTCTTTCTGGGCAAGCTACCCAGCTATCTAAACAAGCTCCTCACCCCTACCACATGCAGCACTTATCATCTTAGATCAGACTCCAAAAGACTGTTCATGGTCCCAAGGCTCAACAAAGTATCCGGCCGTTCCTCCTTCTCTTACCATGGACCCCAAAACTGGAACAACCTCCAGAGACTCTTACATCCACCACCAGTTTAAGTTCTTTTAAGTTCTTTTAAATCTAAGGCTGTCTCACATTTTAATCTGGTCTGTAACTGTTGCATATGCCCATAATATATTTTCATTAACTGTGCATGCAATGTCTTGTATATAATGTATACCCTGTTCATTTATGCAACTGTATTTGTAACCATGTATTATTTGTCTTAACTCTGTGCCCAGGACATACTTGAAAACGAGAGGTAACTCTCAATGTATTACTTCCTGGTAAAATATTTTATAAATAAATAAATACATTCTATGCTAACTCAGTTTAAGAGGATAGTAAAGGTTGTTATTATCATCTGTGGAGTGTTATTATTATTCTTGTTCAGGGTAATCTCACACCCTTGGGATCCTGTGCAAATGGAGGCGCTGTCAGTTACTAAATTAGTTGCCCTGACGAAGTAACCTATTTACGAAACGCGTTGGAATAGGACGTGTTCCAGTCTGTATTCTTTTGAGTCTAAGAATCTGCCTTTACCTAACATTTATGTCGGTCTATGGACATTTTATTGCTCCAACCCGTATGAGACGGGATGCTCGGAGTGACGTCATCAGCGCGCATCGGACAGCCCGTCGTGGAGCACTGACGTGTAGCAGGCTACACCACACGTTGCCAGCGCTACAGCTCCCTATCCTGGACGGGACATCCTGAGTGACGGCATCAACGTGTACTAAACAACTGATTCACACAGCATCAGCGTGCATTGTGTAAGGATATTACAGTCCTCCATCCGGTGAGACGATGCTGATCTAAGGGGAGAGAAAACCCAAGAACCCCTCGGGAGAGACAAGAATCCATCCCATCCCTAGCCCAGCTGAGTCCTGAGCGATTCCACGCTACTAGCTGTTGTGGTAACATGTCCATAACATGTCATGCCTGTTAAATATATTTGAATGTACGTGCAATACTCACCTGCTGAATGAATTTAATACAATTTTTATATACTACACTAGGAGGTCTTGCGCTGTTCTCTTTTTTTGTTTTTTGTTCTAGTATTGGTTGCGAAGCCATCCTATTTGAACAGCTGCAATTACCTCACCTTTATACACGTGAACGGAACTGGAACACTTGGTCTGTTTTCAATACAACACCAATTGGTTAAGACTATCACTTCAATATTGTTTTAAACTGATCACAAATATAGTCACACCTATTTTAGGGCATTGGTATATTTATATAATTTATCACCAATCACTGAGCGCAGTTATTTCCCTGTTCCTAGTGGCAGAGGCTCGGATCTCTGTGAGCCAGCAGGTGGAGCTAGCACCAGTAGCCCTTTTGTAAGAGGGATGGAGGGCTACAATTGCTAAAGGGGGTGGGGGAGGGGGGAGTAAAATGGACCTGCCATGCTCCCCAATTCAAACTCATTTTCTATTTTCTCCCTTGCTACTGCTGCGGCACATCTGAGTCTAACACATCTCCGGTTTTTCCCCGGCTTTTTCCTGGAATGCGACGCACGTCACCTGGAGCATGCCGCATTCATTTTGCGTTCTCAGCCACGGGTCATGCGCGGTTGACACGCGGTTGATACGTTTATTGAGAATGGTTCGGATTTAATAGGTTGCAATTCTTCGCGTGTCCGCCAGATGGCAGATATTCATGAATTGTAATGCGCATGCGCTTCAGTAATGTGTCAACTTGCAGGTGTTTCGATTAAAAAAGATACCACAGTGTGCTATTGTAACTTGGCCTTGAGACTGAAGGAAGAGGTTGCAAAAATGTACCAATTTAGGCTTTTCATATTAAAGAAAGACAAAGACCAGTTTCGGTTACAGTATTCTCCAGAGACCCGCCATCAGTGTTCAAGTGCAGCCCGTTTTCCAAAAACCCGACAGAAGTTACGCGTATTTGATATGGGCCGCGATTAATGCAACAGATGATAAGATGGCAACAGTTATTCAAATTTATCAGTATTTTATCGAAAACTATGACTTTTACAAATTTTTGCCAGCTCCTCATACGTGGAAGCGTGCAATAAGGAAAAGGTTATGTAGCGATCCCTGTTTTTATCGTATTGAGCCACAATTTGTTGGAGGGTTTTGGTGTGTATCACCGGCTTTTTCCTGGATCTATGATCATGCAGACGGCAAAAGGCGAAGGGTCGTGTTAAAACCAACTAAGAAACGACAGTCGCTGCCAAGCAATGCACCGGCTTCCGATAACGGTCCCACCGTCAGTGACAACCCTGAGCCTGAGTCGGATTTCGCGTGCAGTTTCGATCAAGCTTGCATGTACCTAAGCAATTTCCAGCCTCATCAGCTGACTACAGGTGGACTAGTCCCGCTGCAAACTATCGACGTGGATGATCAAGAACACTGGACTGGCAGTGGACCGGCGCCGGCGCCAGCTGAATGGGAAATTCTATGGTGAGTATTGTTGCCGTATTATTTTCTGTGTTTTTTTTATTTTGACAATACTGTATCAATATCGGTGCGATTCAAAAGTCAAGCGATTCTCCTGTAAGCAATATCATTGGCTAAGCGGCTTCTACAGTACTGTACTGCAGATACTGAACAAGTGGTGGAACGCTAGGCGCATGCGCATTGGAACCTTCTTGAAACGCATATGCGTGTCATTACATCCACGGTAGGCGCATGCGCATGTGAACAGGAGATGCCCCCCGAGAAAATTATTGGTGGGACTGGCTGGGAACTTCTTTAGGGGGCTGACCATTACAGTAAAACTTTTACTTTTTGTTTTTCCTCAGAAAAGAAAGCGGCTAATGGAGGGATTTCGATGGATAATATCGCTTTGTGTAACAATGCCTGCACATTGCTGAATCGGATTTAAAAATCCACGTACCGGAGTCTACAGTTTAGTGGCCGTTGTTATTGATTAGGATAGAATACTGTACCTGAAACAGTATGCTCATGTTTTCCGGCCGTACAGTATGCAATACTTTTTTATAAACAGTATACTGTGTAATAAACCCAAAAAAATAAAAACTATGCATTTATTCTACATGTATTACAGTACTGTACAGTGTGTCTTCTATACAGTGCCAGTACATACAGTACAGTACTGTATGTGTCTTCTATTTTTTTTAATACTCTTGTACTGAGCATGCCTACAGTATACAGTACAGTGTGCCTGGACAGTAGTGTACATTCTAGAAACACTGTATTTTGTTACAGTAGCAAAGGAGCCAATGGAACAATGTAAAACAAATCAACATGTTCTTTTATTGGTGGAGTAAGTACAAAAACATTTATTTACAAATACTGTACAATGTAGAAACATTTTAAGTGCACAGCAATTCAAAACATCAACAGGTGTATGGTTTACTGCTACAGTAGTGAAAACATTTATGTATAGAAAGTAAAAACATTTACAGTCAGTCAGTATGGTTTACAGTCACACGTTTTAAAAACAAATTCTTTATTCATAAAATATACAAAACGCAACATCTCCTTTAAGTCAAAACATATACACATATACACGAAACGCGTCAGAGTTCTTTAGATGATTCTTTCGTTTTAATAACATGTCGTTGCTGTTCATTAGTGTTTATTAAATTTTGCACCGAAAATCGCCATCCAGCTTCCGTTTTTCTTCCTGCTTCCGGAACGCATGAGGCACCTGTTGGCACACTGTGCACCGCCATCTTTCCCCCTATCCAGGGTGATTTTGTTCTTCATATGTCGGGCTGAGAGCACGCCAGAACCAGAAGGACCGTGTGTATAAAGGTCGTGAGTACTTGTCATTGACACTATTATTTATCACTATGGTCTAGCTCTAAGGGCTATTGGAGTTATTATTTAGAGAGGGGTCAGGGTCCCTAATTCTTTTGGGTTCCCTTGGCATCCCTTTTCTATGTGTTACCCACACCCCAATTTTGAGCATTTTTGACCTTTATACAGTGTACTCTATTTACATTTCCTGGTTCCTCCAACAACAATTGGTGCATTTGAAATGATGAATTAAGCTATATAGCTACTTAACCATCTCCCAAGAGAAGCAATTTATTCCACTTTGAGCACTGGCAGAGAAGACTCTTCTCTATCTATCTCTGGTGTGCAAAACAGTCTGCACCAGTACAGTCCTCGAGGGCAGCAGACAGGCCCGGTTTTCAGGACAACCTTGAAAACCGTGCCTGTTTGCGACCCTCCGGGACTGGAATTGTGCAGGTCCTGTGTGTGTGTGTGTACAGCAAGTTAAAACATTTCTGTATAAATACAAGTTAAAAAACACACAACAACATCTCCTTTATTTAAGTTCAGCAGGTCAAAACATGTACAATACAGTTCAGCACAACGGTATGGTCTTTCCTGTGATTAAAAAATCTTTAATACAGTAAAATACATAAAAAAATAAAAAACATAAAATACAGTATACAAAACGCAACATCTCCTTTATTAAAGAAACATACAGTATACAGTACAGTGGGGATGGTGTGCAAAACAGTCAGTCAGGCCTGCACCGTGCCTGTTTGCGGCCCTCCGGGACTGGAATTGTGCAGGTCCTGTGTGTGTGTACAGCAAGTTAAAGCAGTATGTTAAATACAGTACAGCAGGTCAAAACATCTCCTTTATTTAAGTTCAGCAGGTCAAAACATGTACAGCACAGTTCAGCACAACAGTATGATCTTACAGTTCCCGTGATTAAGCCATAAAGTCCACCACATTGTCCGTCCATGGCCGATTGCATTAATGGCGTTTTGCGCCATGCAAGTAGTCTCGAACGCCTTTCATTACAGGATCTGTAATTGGATAAAAGCGCCGCATTTCATCCCGAATGTTCCGTCTTAAATTGGCAGTAAGCGCCTTTTTTTACGTGATTTCCGTCGTAGTTCACTTTGAAGGCCCAGTCGCAGTACAACGAGTAGGGAACATGGTGCTTAAAAAGTAACAAGGCATACTTGTGGGGTGCACCAGCACTCTTCACCCTATACTTCTCCCTGAGCACCGGTGGCAGATCGCACAGGGTGATGTCGGGCACCGTATCGATACGAGCGAATGTAGGTCTTCTGCGAGCGGGTGTGCTTGAGGCGACGGTAGGTTTTCTGGGAGGAAGCTTTCCTCCAGTATTGGTCGCCATGTTGTCTCCTGGCGTGGTCTTGACGTGGTTGTCATGTCCTCCTCAACAGCATACATGTACACTACATCTTCTGGTGGAGGGGGTGCGCTTGGTGATGGAAGGGGGTCGATGCTCCCATTCATCACATCCATGTCGCCCCCCTGCTCCGGCGTCGGGGAAACAGGGGCATTAACACCGAGCAAATGATGTATACCCGCTATGTCAGCCTCTATCTTCTCCATCCGTCGATCCATCCGTTGATCCATATGTAGCATCCGTTGATCCATATGTATCATCCGTTGATCCATATGTAGCATCCGTTGCTCCACATTTAACATGGTCTCCAGAAGCAAATCTATCTTTGCTAGCACAATAGAGTTCCCGGGGAGATCCACACTTATCCCATTCAGCATCCGGTCTAACGAGCTACTTCTTGTGCATGGCGTGTGGACATCTGGGTGGATGGGTGCAACGGAGGATGAGATGGGGGTTCCATGGAGAGAAGCGGCAGCGACATTGAAGAAGGGTGGAGGAGGTGACCTATGGATATCCGGTATTGGAGAAGCGGCAGCGTCGTCTAAGAGGGATGGAGAAAGTGACCTTTGGATTTCCGGGCGAGAATCCGAGTCGTTTAAGAGCAAAGGAGAAAGTGACCCGTGGATTTCAGAGGCGGCAGCGTCGTCGGATAGAAACGGAGAAGATGGCCTGTGGGTTTTCGGGAGGGCGGCGGCAGCGTCGAGGACGAGGGGTGGAGAAGGCGGGCTGAAGATTTCTGGGACAGCGGCGGCAGAGTCGTCGCAGCGTATGTGAGGAAGTGGTCTGCGGGTTCGATGGGTTGGCTGCCAATCGTTTTGCGTCGAGAGTACATCACCGTATATCTTCTTGACATAATAAGGCTGACGTCTATGAAAACCCTTAGCCTTTGGGGTCAGCAGAAGGTTTTCTTTATTGGCCTTAGCCTGTCGCGTTTGCCTTGGCGTGGAAACGGCAACCGCCTTTCGCTTTTTCTGCATGACAGGCACGGCAGAGGCGAGTGGGTTCCTGCGTCCGTAGAATCGGGGTTGCTCCATGGAAGCAGATGGCACAATGCAGTATCTGGACAGGGGCAAGTTCAGATAAAGATCATAGAGTGGTGGGCTATGCAAAGTGTGTAACCTTTTATGCATGACAGCGAGGTACAGGTGTTGAAAGTGGGCGTACTCTAATGTGAGTCATTACCGTATAAATACACCATCCATTTTGTGGATTCACTGCACATTGAATACACAGACTAAACATCGAATATACATTCTTGTGTTTGTATTTCTTTCTACTCGCAGCAATGGTTGTTAAAAAGATTTCCAAGGATCTCAGCATGCGAATTAAGGAGATGTACACGAGCGGACACCGAATTGCTGCTATCCAACGCTGGTTAGCTAATTCTGGCCTCGTTGTGCCAGCAACCACCGTGAGCTATCATGCACATGGAAAAAACAGAGAACGCAAAAGGGCACCAAGGGTAACTAACGCGTAAGTATATTTAAAAAACTTTAAAAAAAAAAATTAGATCCAAAAATGTACTGTACATCTCCAGTACTGTATCTAATATTTTGTATATTCATATTTATATTACAACAGTATATATATTTTGTATATTTATATTACAACAGGATATATATTTTGTATATTCATATTTATATTACAACAGTATACTGTATATATTTTGTATATTTATATTACAACAGTAATCAATCTAATTTTGTCTATTTATAATTAACAACAGGATAGATATGTTGTATTTTCAATTTGATATTACACCAGTAATCTGTATAATTTTTGTATATTATAGATTACAAACAGTATATCTATTTTGTATATTTATATTACAACGGATATATATTTTGTATATTATATTATAGTACCATCTATTTCTGGTAATATTTCTTATATTTAGATACAACAGTATATTATAATATTGTATATTTCTATTAGCAATCAGGATATCTATATTTTGTAATTTATATTTATCAACAGATATTTATATGTTGTATCTTTATATTACAACAGTATATATAATTTTGGATCTTTAATTTACAACAGTATAGATATTTTGTATTCATATTTATATTCAACACACGTATATATACTTTATTAACGTATATTATATATTTTTGTATAGTTATATTAAATTAATAAGGTATTATATTACTAACATATATATATTTTGTATTTTATAATATATTATTTAAACAAGCAGATATATATTTTGATATTAAATCTACAGTACTGTTATTTGAATTTAAACAATATAATATGTATAAATGACACATTATATTGTATATTATACATTCTGTTGATCTCTGTCCTCTGAATATTATACTTACCGGAATGTTTTTTCTTTACATGTAGGGAGAAACTCTTCCGGGTGGACAAAATAAGTGAGGAGAATGATGAAAGAGTGCACGAGGGTCAATACACTCTGCATGCAAATCAACAATCTCACTGTATCCGAGACCATGCATAAAGAAGATGAGACGCAGCATTGGATGGAAATATGGACGTGTGAGGTTAGTACTGGACAGTACAGGAGGTAAAAGTGTTGTTGAGGAAACTGTACTGTGCCGCTAAAATTATTTTATCCTTGTCATTACAGAGCGTACCCCATGATAGGGACGTCAAACAAAAAAAAGTGGTCAGGCCCAGGCATGGATGGACGTGGGAAAACTTTCCAGATTGCATCTTCACTGACGAGTCTACTGTTGTCGCTGGAGAGATTTGCAAGCTTTGCGTTCCACAAAAAGGCGCATATCTTTGAAGCCGCGCCAAAACACCCTGACTTGCATGTGTGGGGTGCATCTCTAGGCGTGGACGCGGATAACATGTCATCTTTGAAGGTAAATATATGAAATATAATGTAGCCTTATGCACTGTACTTTACTAGTGTAGCCTTACTGTATGCACTGTACTGTACTATTGTGCATTTTTTGAGCACTTTTCTTCTTCTAGTAGGAATCATGAATAAAGCTTTACTTCCCAAGACAACATTGTCCCGAGATAGTGCAATACATCACACGCGAGTTCCCGAATGGTCACCGCGTTCTATCAGGGCCAGCGATCCAAGACAACACACCGCGTCACAGTCATATCCCTTGAGCGCGTATCAATGGGTGAAGACGCCAGTGGTAGTGCGGTACACGTGTCTCATTTTTCCCCCACTGTTTTTACTGTGTACTGTTCCTCTAAACTATTGTCCATTTTTCAATGACAGATCGCCAGACTTCATCCGATCGAAATGGTCTGGTATCAGCTGAAGGACCAATATCCGGAAAGTGGCGAAACCTCCAAAAGGACGAGTTGTTGAAAGGCATAATGATTTTTTGGAACGATGTAACTCACCGTGGAACGCTGCAATAATATATAGACCATATGCCACTGTGTTGCCCATTGTGATCGCGCGTAATGGGCAACATCAGGAATAGTACTGTGCTGTACTTGTAGTATAGATGATACAGGTAAGGTATGGCACAGCTTTTTCTTTCCCAATAGTCAGAGTATAAGTAGTTACAGTTTTTTCTTACAGAGAGCAGCACCCAGCCATCAGGTTACGTACATTATTTACATAGTCAAGTATACAGGAGTTCCAGTATAGACTATTTGACAGTACTACGAACTGCCTACTAACGCTCAATTTTTTTTCTTTTCCAGAGAAAGCTGCACCAGCCATGTACAGTAGTACTACACATCACACCAATGCCAGAATACAGTACGCACTAACTGCACTCATTTTTTGTTTTTGTCGTTTCAGGAAAGGGTGGCCCTGGGGGGAGGTGGGGGTGTTTGTCCAGTCTAATCTGCTTGTCATTCAAATGTACAGTATATAAACAGCAGTAATGATGTACACAAAACCTCTCCTCTCTCAATGAACTCTGTACTGTACAACAGAATGAGGAACAAGAGACAAGACGGAAAAAATAATATTACTTATATATATATATATATATCCTTACAGTTATATTATTAAATATATTTTATAAATGTGCATTATTCACGTTTTTCCCCATGTTTTCCAAATGTTTTCTAAATGTATTATCCAATTTCACCCAGCCAGAAGACTTAATAAAGACACATTGGTAATTTCATGATTATTTTTATTTGTATTTTTTGGTTCCTGATAAAATAAATGAATATTTATTCAACATTCTGCTAATCATAATCAGTTGACACACAACCACAAACCCCCCCACCCTCCTTCAGTACACCAATGAATAATAAGGAATGACAAACCAACATGAATCATTGATGGTTTTTTTACTCTCAATTCTCACAATGCTGGGCAAATCAGATTTACATTCAAAATCGAGAAGGGTTTTCCAAAGTGTTACCGTAACTACTGCCCCAAAGGGTTGGGGGGGAGGGGGGAGTCATGTGCAGTAATCACTAGCTCCCATCTAAAAGAGAGATTACACATGGCAATATTCAGAAAATTAACGACTCTGTGGAGAAGGGGGTTGGGTGACTCCATGCGCAGTAAGCAGCAAGCTCCCCATCTCTAAAAATTAGATTTAGAGTCAACGCAGCGGCGCAGTGAGGCTTGTCGCTCGGCTAGGGACAGATTAAAACACAATGACTAACTAACTTCAGAAAATTAATGACTCTGTGGAGGTGTCTGTCGATAAGAGTTTGTGGTGCGTGTGGGGAGGATGAAGGATTAGTCGTGCAGCAAGTCGTGCAAAGAATAACATACTGTACTGTAGAGTACAGTAATTTCAAAGGCAGTTCATCACATAATACTGTATTTGATCCCCACAGACCCCCCCAAATACAGTACATAAAAGCACAATATCACCATGTGCAGAGCAAACGCACAGGATTTACGTATCGTAACCATCAAGATTTGTTTGTTTTGCAGGCTTGTGGATAAAGAACAGTTAAAAGTTACAGGTTGCATGACAGGAATAAACTAGCTCCCATCCCGAAAGAGGATTACACACACGCGGCGCATAGAGAGGTGATGCTCTGTGCAATCAAATGCGAGAAGGGATTTTCCAAAGCGTTGCCCGTAAACAAAGCCTCAAATTCCCCATCTCAAGAGAATTAACCACGCAGGCGCATGAGGCTTTTGTAGCTCGGCTATGGACGGATTAAGACACAATGGCAAGATTCAGAAAATTAACGACTCCGTGGAATTTCAAATCCTTGATGCTAGCGTTCGTGGGTGAGGGGGCTACAGGGTACAGCTGGCATGAAGTTCAAAAGCTAAAGACAATACTTTAATTTCAAAAGGCATTCATCATAATAATACACCCCCAAATACAGTACATAAAAAGCCACCACAATCAACCATTTCAGTCAAATACCGGGGTCGCAGTCAAAAGCTACAGCACAGATTGAATATCGTATACAATAAGATTTTTTAGCAGGCCTTGTGGAGAAAAAAAAAAATTACAATAAAAAAAAATTTTCACATTTTTTTTTGGTCACTCACTCAGGCAAGCAAGCAGTGGTGGGCGAAGTTACAGGCGCATGCGCAGTAAATTCCTGCTGTCAAGCAGGAATGTGATTGAAACCAGACACACGTTCAAAGGAATGGTGTGGGAGAGATGTACTGCATTGCACAGAAGATAAGAAGTTGAAATACCCTGCAGTGCAGTTAATTATCCTGAGCGAGGGGAGAGCGCTGTATATGCAGAAATGTGACACTGTTACAGTACTGTACACGCCTATGCGTTTCAACAATTTTCAAATGAGACATACTGTACAGCAGCACAGCACTGCAAATGCATGTATACTTTAAATATGCAAATTTTCAATTACTGTGCGTGCACACACAGACTGTGTACTGACGTAGGTTGAACCGCGAAGGTATTGACTTCAAAGACAACAGCTCGCAAACGCCCCCCTGAGTTTTTACACGGCATTGCAGTATTGCAGACAGCAAGAATAAAACGCTAATATCACGAGCGTGAAAATAACGCAGTTCACTCCGGGCGAAAACGACAAAAAAATCGCACCTAACCGGGATAATCTGAAAGCCGCGGATCTAGCCGACTTAGACTCAGATCTGCCGCCACTGTACAGCGAAGTTGATTGGACGGCGCTTCACTTTACAGATGGACAATGACCTAAAACATACTGCGAAAGCAACCCAGGAGTTTTTTAAGGCAAAGAAGTAGAATATTCTGCAATGGCCGAGTCAATCACCTGATCTCAACCCGATCGAGCATGCATTTCACTTGCTGAAGACAAAACTTAAGGCAGAAAGACCCACGAACAAACAACAACTGAAGACAGCTGCAGTAAGGGCCTGGCAAAGCATCACAAAGGAGGAAACCCAGCGTTTGGTGATGTCCATGCGTTCCAGACTTTAAGCAGTCATTGCCTGCAAAGGATTCTCGACAAAGTATTATGCAAACTAGTCGCGTGATGTTATGGCCACGCCCCACTCCCCGTCGCAACCTTTTCTTTCCCCCTGCAGCTCCAGCACAGACGGCAGCTAGCACCCATGCACGCGCCGCCAGGCGCGCGTGCAGGAGCCGTCACTGGGGCCGTAGCCTGTCTCTCCTCCTTGCTTAGCAACCCTGTTACAGCTGAACCTTTGTATGGAAACATACCTAAGAGAGATTATATATTATATATATATATATGTCGAAACAGCTGTCTGTGGGTAGGTTTACAGGCTATGCATTTTAACCCAGGCTGTGCTGAAAAGTTGTGCAATGCAGCAAGCATAAGTTTAAGGGGTCCATGTCAAAATGGATTTGAAGCAAAAGGTGGCACTGTGTGCTCATTTGCATGACATGCAAATGAGCACACAGTAATATTTCCATTTGAGATGTTATATACACACACACACACACACACACACACACACACACGTTTCCCCCACCCTATGGGAGATTCCCCTGTTACCAGGTGTTTGGTGCATGCTACCTGTAGGCTCATAGA
Organism: Ascaphus truei; assembly: GCA_036426205.1. Lineage (NCBI taxonomy): Eukaryota > Metazoa > Chordata > Amphibia > Anura > Ascaphidae > Ascaphus > Ascaphus truei. Next base: position 226,730,203 of record CM071567.1, on the reverse strand, counting down.
ATTGCTAAGTTGTGTGCCAATGTTTTTGGGAACCCAGGACAGGCTTCTGGGGTACATACCAGACATTGATCTCTAGTGGTACAGCGCCTCCATCTGCCACAGGCTCCAGATGTATGCAGGATAACTCTTAATGTAGAACACAATCCCCTCTCCTTCCCCATAAAGATTACACACCAGGCAGGAGGTATGAATAGCTGGAACAGGTTTATTCTGTTCAGCCACAGTCACCGCAGGCTTCTGCCCAATACAGTCGCTGTTATCCAGCTGGAAGATGATCCCTGGACCTACACTACGGGTCAAGGGACCCTGCAGAAGTCCTTGCTCTTCCCTGATAGGGTCAGGGAAAGGTACACACTCACTCTCCCCCAAAGAGAAGAGGAACAGGAAAGGCCAATATGCAGGAAACCTGTGTGTGACCTGCCTCTCTCAAGTGGGGAGAGGCACTAACTAAATTTGGGTTGCAACTCCCATAAGTACAGTAAGAGGAGGGCACCAGGTCTGACCCATGATTGGGGAGAACAAAGGCCTAGTTCCACCTCCTCCCTTGTCACTCAAGGGTACTGCTGTGAGTGTGGAGAACCCATGATGGATCCTAGCAGGCCTGTTCTTAACAGGACTTACTGCTAGAGAGGGCAGACAGGTAGCCAAAAACCAGTGTCTCTCTGTACACATACATACATACATAGTACATGGCTGATTTTGGTAGAAAGAGGTATCAAGCGCCCTTATGTAACAAATGTCATTGCTACTAGTACATTTTGGTCTTAGGAGGAATCACCCATTTAAATCAAGAGGTGGAGCAGACAAAACAAATGAATGATGTGTGTACACTACTGTATAATGATGTGAAAAGGAACAAGACTTACATATTGAAATCAAGCTGTTTGTATTGAAAGTGATATTACACCGACCTTAGTAAATATTAATTGATTACAACTGGAAATATACTTGAGAGGAAGAGGGCAGCAGAAATGCGTGGTGCTGCCAAGACTGGCATTTCTATTAGCAAATCTGCAAGTGCATGACTTAATCTTCCTTTATTTCCCCTCTGGTGTCCAAAGCCCAACATAAAAAAAAAAAAAACCACACACCTCACTATCTTTAGCCATAAGCAAATACAGAAAAACTCATTTTTACATGTAGATGATCATATTTCTCAGTATACATAAATAAGATCATTTTACTTCCTAAGAAGTACCCCCCTTTTCCAGTACATGTCTATGGGGGAAAAAAAGGAAGAGATCTCCCTTTCTCAATGGATAGGAGTTTCCACATCTACATTTGACAGCATTTCACACCAGCTACGCCCACGACGTCATAGTGCCGGGGTCTCCTCGCCCACCACTTGCCCGTAGCAGTCTCCCCACGTGGCGGCATCTAGGAGGAGTTGGGGGGGCTGTAAGCTGCGGAACATTCGAATGGAGAACGCTGCTTTGTTGTGACGTTCCATGCGAGCGTTCGGATGGGAAGAGAAGCTGCCCGGGACCCCGCCTCCTCCTGTCTTCCCTGCGCAGGGAGCGGTGATAGCGCCGGCTCATCCCCGCCCTCTTCGGTCACATGAGCCCTGGCCCCATGCAGGAGATAATACTACTTCTTTTCAACCATGGCGTTAAACGCTGCAGCTGTTCGCGGGCTGTCACCTGTCCCTGTGACCATGATCTTTCCACATATAAGGCCGTGTTAAGGGAGGATCCCAGGTGTGATATGTCTGATTAGCGTCATGGCCCCAACCCTCCTGCAGAAGCTTTTCAGTAAGAGAGGCATCTCGGCGTCTTCTCCTGCTAGGGGTCCCAAGGAGGTAGCTGCTCTGAGGTGAGTCCAGGAGAGCACACACTGTGCATCACTGTCACATAAACGGTAGGCATGCGGTCTAAAGACACGAGGGTGGGTGGGTGTGAGGGGGGCTGAGCATCACACATTACTCAGGTGCAAAGTGTCCTACCCAAATCATTGGAAAGTTGATCTGCCACTTTTTTCAATTCCAATGCTATGTCTCGATTTGTCATCATAAATGCTTGTAATGTATTGTAAGGCAACATGGCACCAGGATTTGCAAGCGTGATGGTGGGCAAGAGAGATGGCACTGGGGGCAAGAGAGATGGCACTGGGGGCAAGAGATGGCACTGGTGGCGGGTTAAAGTACGGTTAGGCATAAAGTGATACCACTGACAGGATTAATCAATACTTGTAAAAACAATTTATTTAGTACATTTTATGGCTCTCCTAGTGTTGGATCCATACCCACTAATATCTGTTTTGGGTTTAGTTGTATTAGAATTTATTTTGATGTAACGGATATTTCTGGTACAGTATGGTTTTTGTCTAGTGGTTAGAAGATAGTCTGACGATATTACGGGGTATTGAGCATCACTATTTCTCTTTGTTTAGAACCCCAGATTTTAAGAAAGATGTACCTGTTATGCAAAGCGCCTCTTAATTCTTGTCCTAGCATATTGTATAGTACAGGCAGTCCTCGCTTTACAATGAATGGCTTATCTAACGCTATGCAATGCATACCTATCTATATTCATTTTTACAACGCCAAAAACGGCTTATCCAACGCTCTTGCAACGCTTTGCAAAGTTGTTTGTGTATAATATATATATATATATATATTTTACAGTATGCAGGCAATAAGATACGCAACACACACCCACATACATATATATATGTGTGTGTGCTGCGTATCTTATTGCCTGCATACTGTAAAATATTTTGTGTATTTTAGCATTAAAATGCTTTCAGGAACGGAACCTTTCATTTAAACGGTTCCTATGGGAAAACATGTTTCGCTTAAAGACGTTTCGCTATCCAACGCCATTTTGAGTAACGCATTGTGTTGGATAACCGAGGACTGCCTGTATATTTATTTAACAGACGACAGAGAAGCCCAATGCTACATCCAACATGACAGAAATACAGTAAAATACTTATATATTCTCTTGAAATAGGGTCATTTAGTTTAACCCTTTGGCCAAAGCGTTGTAAGCTTGCGAGCCACGTCAAGGCAGACACCTGTTCGCAAGTCCTAACACTACCAGATGAAATACTAATATACCTCTATTAGGATTAAAATTCTCATTTACCTCTATTAGGAGGGAGAAAGACCACAGTGGGTCTATATCCAGCAGAATGAGGAACTTGCAAACTAGGGAAGTGGGGAGGGGCGGGCTTAAAACCTGGGAAGGAGGAGCCACTAACCTCCACCAGCTGGAACAGCTGAGAATGGGTTAACAAAACACAGAACCCCAGCAAGCTTCTTTTTTAAACCACCCCTGGCCCCAACAAAATATATATAGTGTATATGTGTCAAAATGGAGTGCTATTGACTCACTGTGGTCTTTCTCCCTCCTAATAGAGTAAATGAGAATTTTAATCCTAATAGAGTATTAGTATTTTATCTGGTAGTGTTAGGGCTTGCGAACAGGTGTCTGCCTTGACGTGGCTCGCAACTTACAACGCTTTGGCAAAGGTTAAACTAAATGACCCTATTTCAAGACAATATATAATATTTTACTTTGTATTTCTGTCATGTTGGATGTGCATTGGGCTTTTCTGTAGTCTGTTGTATACATATGCCACGCTCAATAGCACTCCATTTTGACATTACATATATATATTTTGTGGGGGCTCAGGGGTTTCCAAAAAGAGCTTGCTGGGGTTCTGTGTTTTGTATATTTATTTATAAAATGTTTTAACCAGAAGTAACTACTTGTTACCTCTTTTTTGTTTTAAAGGTGTATATCTATGTCTGTGTATTAAATGTCCAGCTGTTTTTAATTTTTGGTAGATGATTAGGCCTTTATTTGCTAAGTGGTTCATGAGACACCTGGTAATTCAAAATGACAAACAGGTTCACCTGGTTCTACACTAAGTATAACTAATGGGATAAGATGCTATAGGAGTTCGTTTCTGGCTATGGTTTACATTTCCAATTGATTTTGTTTTTACTATATGTAGCCCTTTTCCCCCCCCACCCTAAGTGAGATTGGGGTGGGTATGCTTTCTCTCCAGCTACTCTACAGGTGTGTTGGTGGTCTGTGACCTGTTGGGTGAACAGGAGGGCTGAGTGCTCCCGCGATGGTGTGGGGAGAGACAGAGAACAGGGGTGCTAGGTTCACCTATTCATAGTGGTGCAGCGCCTCCAGTCGACATAGGTTCTCTGCAGGGGCAGAGGATGGCCCATGCTGACACCCTTGATCTTTCTTCTTCAGCTAGGCAGCAGACAGTAATTACAATGATTGCTGGGTACAACTGGCTTTATTGCAATAGATGATTAGCAGACAGCAAACCATTGCCACTACCTGCCCGCTTCTCTCCTTTTCTCCCTTTTCCCTGGTCAGAGCCCTGACTCGGGCATTTAGCCCCTTTTCAGGCCTGTTGCCCCTTTCCTCCATCCCACCAGGAGATGGGAGGAAGAGCTCCCCCACTCTACCGTGGTGGAGGGTGATTCATGGATCACACTCCATACATAACTTCTAATTAACTACCTAAATTAGCGAGTGTCAGAATTGATAACCTGAGATTGGGGGACGGGGGCAAGGTTTCCAACCCCCAATCATAGAACAGGTGAATACTTTATTTGCTACATGCTTTTGGATAACCAATCAGTACCCATGTCTCAGGCTGACACTCTCTGGTGTGTTGCTAGGCCTGTCCTTGGATACCAGAATTGTGTCCTAGTCTGTAATACACACCGAGCCTAAAGAAAGGAATTAACCTTTCTACTGGCCTGCACCCCACAGGAACTGACACTGGAAAGGGCCAGCAAAGAAGCACAGCGAGGATATCTCAATGTCTCTTCTCTAGGGTGAACTGCTCTGCTGCGCAGGGGAGATTTCTGTACAGCATTATCTGTTTTTTTTAAGTATCAAAACAGGGTTTCTTGTAGACACACGAGGTCTCCATATCCTCAACAAACGTCGGTGTTGTCGAAAAGCAAAACCGCCATAAACTTTCCATGACCATTATTACAACTGTTCTGCTCTCTGCCTGATTGAGAGATGACTGATAACTTGTAAGAAACAACCATATTTTTAGATCCCCTTCTCCTGTACCTGCACATTATCAATTTCTTGCTGCCCGTTACCTGTTTCTTCCCTGCCCGTGTTCATCCTGGTTCGCTTCCTGCCCCCGCCCCTTTGCCAGTGCCCTTATGAGGTTGTGTTATGGCCTTTCTGCTGTAATGGCCCTTGTGAATTTGTCACGGCTGAATGTCTAACATGTTTGCTTGTAACTGGGGTTGACTGCTACCGTCAACTCCCTCACAAGGCCCAAGATTCACTAGGCCTATCTTTATTAGCGCCTTACCTCCATGTACTTAAGATATTTCCTCCTTTTTTAACATTATTTTCAGCCCGGTTCCTGGTATCTTACTGTAAAGTTCTCTGTGTTTAAATCTCCCTCAGTGGAAACGAAATGGCGCCAAATAGGCCAATGGGAAGCTGGAACATCATCAATTGCAGCACTTCTGACCAGACAGCATATTAAATCCTCTTTAAAACCAGGAAGTAACTACTGGTTAACTTCAACGTATGATATCTCCTAAATATGGAGAACCCCTGAGCTTGAAAAATAGTGATGTTTCAGCTCTGGGAGACCCCAGTTCCAATCCTGTATAAAAGATGCATTTTATATTTAGGGGTGGATTACTCCCTTTTTTTATTTTTAAATGTGAGTTCAGGGTGTTTAAATGCTGTAGCACCCCTTTAATGAATCTGGCCCCAAGATTCTTTCTTGAAATGTGGGATAAAGTGTCCATATTTGGTTGCAATAGTGAATCACAAGTGAAACCTTGGTGCCAACACTGGTCTCTGACTCTGTTTTGTTGCAAAGAGTGTTAAGCAGTGTATACATGAAAAGACCGATTATCTGTGTACAGTACGACAGGCTGCTGCTCTCACTAGTTTATTGACCGATTTGTACAAAACGATAACTATCCCTGGTCCAGTTCCCTTCCTCCGGCCCTGCGCCTCACTCCTCCTCGTATTTATTTAGCAGGTTTTCAAATATAAATCCTGTATTTTATTCTTGCCATATAATTGGCTTGGAGGTTGTTCAAAGGTGATATAATTAGTTTCACAGGTCCTTTATATTGACGTATAGGAACTTTTGTTTTTTACATCAAGTATTGGTTTAACCAGGAAATTATGAATACAGTTTCCTAGAAACTACAAAAAAATATTCACTTTTTTTTTCTTTTTTTACATACACCAACGCTCAGAGGAGACCCCCCTGATTGCCCGGGCAGTCCCACACTGTCCCCCCTCCCCCACCCCCCTCCCCCGCGCCACACCCACACACACACTGTCCCCCCCCATCTCTCGCACCACACCACATCCACAGCACACTCCCTCTCCCCGCCCTCGCCCCCTCCCTTATCCCACCACACGACGACATCGGTTCATCAGCGCGATCTTGTCCACCCCCCTGACCCCCCCACGACAACACCCTTTCCGCCTCACCCGTTCCCCCAGAACACGACCTACATCGTTTCCGCACTCCCCCTCCCCCACACTACAACAACTGTCCCCCCCCCTAGCCGCCCACACACACCCTGTCCCCCCCTCCCCCACACACTCTCCCCACCACAGCCTGCCCTCCCCTCCCCCCACTCATCCAACACACTTCTGCCCCCCCTCCCCCTCCCACACACACACATTTCCCGCCCCCCCCCCTTCGACCCGCACAAACATACGACACACTTCCCCTGCAGCCCCCCCCTCCCCCACACACCACACTCTGTCCCCTCCCCCTCCCCGACACACACAACTTTCCCCCCCCCCCTCCCCCACCCACACCTTTCCCCGCCCTCCCCTCGTCCCCCACTTTCCCCCTCTTCCCCCGCCCTCCCCCACGCAACACACTTTCCCCCCCCTCCTCACCCCACCCACCACACACTGCCGTCCCCCCCCCCCCTCGCCCCCCACACACCTACTGCCGCCCCACCTCCCCCACACACAGCCCACGTCCCCCCCCCTCCCCCACACACACTACACGGCCGCCCCCCTGCCCCCACACAAACACATGCCCCCTCCCCTCCCCCAAACACACAACTGTCCTCCATCCCCCTCACCCCCACACACACACTGTCCTACCCCCCCCCTCCCCACTACACAACTCTTACACAGGCTTGTCCCCCCCCTCCCCCACTACCTCCCCACAACACTTGTCCCCAACTTTGTCGCCCCCCGCCCCCCCCCCCACACTACAACACTTTCTCCCCCCCCTCCCCCACACTACACCACTTCCCCCCCACCCGCCGCCCCCACACCACCCACATTTCCCGCCCTGCCCTCCCCACAACACGACTACACTTTTGCCCCCGCCCCTCCCCCACAGCAACACACCAACACACTTCCTTGCCTCCCCCTTCCCTCCCCCCTGTTATCTCCCCAAACACACGCCCTCGCGCCCCACAACACATGACACCAACTTTCCCCCCCTCCCTCCTTCCCCACAACCACACCTTTAAGCACATTACATACAAGACACCACAACACTTTTCCCCCCCTCCTCCCCCACACACTCCACCCTAAACTTTCCCCCCCCCCCCCCCCAACCACAATAACATCCCATGTCCCCCCCCTCCCGCCCCCCCCCGCCTCCCTCCACACGTCGTCCACTTTCTTCACCCCCCTCCCCCCCACACACACCACCCTTCCTGCTCCCGCCCTCCCCGTCCCCACACCACCACACTTCGCTGCCCCTCTCTCCCCCCCATCCCACACTCCAACCTGTAACCACAGTACAGACAGACACATACAATGCTTTCAGAAATATATAGTAAGAAGAAGACTAGTGTATCGTCCCCTGTGCTGTCCGGGGACTTCAGAAGGGCACTTTATTGGTAAATCAATGTATGTAGTTAAAGGTGGAACCTGCGTGGCTTAGAAGCGCCGTCTTTTGAAAATATAATTGTATTTATTTTTTGTCGTGTATAGCATTCACTGTCAGTGTAGAGTTAATGTGGGTTGACATTGTCGGTTCGAGGAAATATTGTAAAGCCATAAATGGAAAGATGACAGGAGTCCCAGTGTAAATGGAGATGAATAGTTACTATAGGATTACTTAGGAGTGCATGTTTATAAGTTAGCCAAGAGTACAAGAGGAAAAATGTCCCCTGTACAGTATAGATTGGGAGCAGGTGGGGTAGCATTTTGGGACATACAGCAACTGGTGTTTTTTTGTTGTTGAGATTTGCAAATACTGTAGGTTGTCTAGGTACAGTATTTTGTGATTGAATAGGGGTTGGACAATAATAATTCAGTAAGTGGAGAGCTGCACGGGAGAATACATTTATATACCGTATAACAGGACTGTAGAGTGGAGAAAAGAAGGTTTCTGCTTGGAGGAGGTAATAAATTATGGTTGGAAGTGCACTTAAATGTTTTGATTGCTTGGTAGTAAATAGTGATTTTGAATGATGGTGAAGGGATAACGTTCATTTCATGCGGCAGGCAGAGATATGAGAGAATAGACTAGCTCTGACTGAGATGCAGTCTTCCATTATTTAGGCAAGAGGGAATAATTGGTGTATTGGTCTTTGGCATGCAACAAGCGGGAGGATTGCGAGCTTAAGCGAAATGCAAGTACTTTCTCCTACACTGAAAAGAGTGCGTATGCATGAAATAGACTTTCTGGGGAGGTAAATGCAAGGAGATCCTTACTGGGGAAAAAGCTAGACCTCCAATCGGGTCTCTTGCATTTCCGCCACCAGTCTGGAAGAGCTGCACAGGGAGAGCATAAGGCCATGGCCAGGAATGGAGCTGACGCTCGTGCAATGCGCTCGGCGATTCGTGGCCGGCTAGGTGCGTGCTCGTCTGGGGGCGCGGCCACTATGTCATGTAGCTGGTTCGCCCTCATTGGGTGAACTGCTCACGTGACGCGCTTGTGAGCGGCAAAATCAAGTTTGCTTGCTCACGCTGGCCACACACAATGCCTCAATGTGTTTCAGAGCAGCTAGCGTGAGCCCGCCCGCTCAGTGCCACCCTGGCCGAGGTCTAAGAAAGTGGTCCCTCTTTGCACAGCTCTTGCAGGCGATCACACTGTTTTTTTATTTTATCTTTTAGATAGGCTTGAAGCAGGGGTCTCTGGAGCTGAACTGCATTAATTTCAGGTCCGTGGACCCCCTGCTTCCCGAGGTACAGGCCTCCGTATCGGTTGCCTGTATCTCTCTGCAAGTTTTAAATCTTCCGCGTCATGGCCCACGTGACCCAGACATTTAAACTTGCAGGAGATACCGGCGCCCCATACTGGGGCATGTACCTCAGGAAGCAGGGGGTCTCTGGACTAGAAAGTAATGCGGCTCAGCTCCGGAGACCCCCCTGCTTCAATGCTATGTAATAAAATAAAAGCACTTCATGACCTTAGTCGCTAACCGCCAATATAATGAAGGATTTTAAATAGCAGTACCCGTTTTGTTGGTGGTAAAGGGGGAGTGTGTGAAGGATGTGTCCTCAGGGTGGGTGGTTAGGCCTCCCAGGAGGGTTGCAGGAGCAGTTGATTCCTAGCACCCTCTCTATCCACCTTTTAAAACCCGCCAACGTCACGGCGCCGTGACGTTGACGCAGCTCCGCACTGATTGGATGTTTTCAGCCGATAGCGCTCTGAAAAACAGCTTGGCTGTCAGCTGAAAAATCCAGCGCCTCAGCACGCCTGCGGACGCTCGCGTGAGCCCCCTCTCAAGGCATCCTCCATTGAGGATGCAGGGGCTCAGCGCGGAGCGTCCGCACGGCTCAGCGCGGCCTGTCCTTGTATGGACTCGGCCTTAGACTGGTGCTGGCCCGGTAGGATTAACGCAGCAGGAGTACCATTCAGAAGCGGTGTTAATCCTGATGGGAAATTAGTCTGCTGAGTTTTTGGGCATGGGGAAGCCGTGGTCAGGCTGCTTTTCACTTGCAGTTTTCTTGTACCCAAATGTTAAATGAATGTGGCCCCATCTGGAAGTTCAACTTGTGTAATGTTGGTATCTTGCTCATGAGAAAGTCCTGCTCTTTAAAAAAAAATGTTGCCATGGTAACCTTGACAGTACACTGGGTTCTAGGGACAGCTCTATTTTAGCCTCCTAGACACTTAAGCCCAGATCCACATGACGTTTTAGCATGCCTTTACTACTGTTAATCTGAACGGGCGCTGAGGCGTGCTACTAACACCCTTTTGTGGATCTGAGCCGCAATATTTCAAATGCTATTCTCTCCTGTAAAAAGCATCAGATTAAATATATATAAAATAAACAAATTGGAAAGGTGTAAAAAAATCAATAAAAAAATAGTGGTCAGCTGGACTGCTGCTTTACATTTTTATTGGGCAACCATGAGCTGTGTGTGATACAACGTGCAGAACGTTGGACACCTGCACTCTCCGTGAAGGGCACTGTCACAGAGCTGAATGGGTGTATTCTGTTTCTTGACTTAGAATCATGTTTGGACCTGTTTGTTTTCGACGTGGGTAATAAAAAAATAATTTCGTATATTTTCTTCATGGTGTGCGCGCATGCTCCAGTTTTAGCCGCAGTCTAGGGGTCGCAATGGGATGTGGTGAACATTAGCGTATAAGGCTTCCATGTAAAAATGGATTTCAGGCAGAAGGTGCCACGGTGTGCTCATTTGCATGTCATATCCTAGAATCCCTTGCTGCAATGGAAGCACTGTATGCTAGGAGATATGGTGAAAGGCGGAGTTGTAGACCTGTCTTTGGCCAGGTCCCCATTGGCTACTGTGGCGGACGCTGAAGGGACAAGAGCCGCCCCTCAATGGGGCCGGGCCCGCTGCGAGGGGGGGCTGCCGCACTGGGTGGTGTGTTTTTCCAGCCTGCAAGAAAATTGAGGGGAACTAGCGACGGAGCACTAGGCCACGCCCCTGGCGTTTCAGCCAATGAGGGCGAACCTGCTGGGTGACGTCATGGCCGCGCCCCCATGGCTCCCCGTCACGCCCCCTGTCTTTCCCCCTGCAGCTCTCTTTGCAGACCGGGGAAATCGGCTGCACGTGCCGCCAGCCTCACAGGCGCACGTGCAGCGCAGGCACTGGGACCGAAGCCTTAGACATGTGAATGTGATCTCTTTATTTGATTATTGATATTATATTATTAATTTCACAAAGTTGATATGCTCAATGGTCTGATGTGGCTCTTGGAGATTTTTGCTCTCCCTGTGCTAGAGTGTGATTTGGGAGTAGTGATATAGAGCATTAAGGGAGGGGGGTTAGACACACATTATAATGCACCAGTTTCTGCATGTATATGATTAAAAGGTAGCACATTCTGCAATGCATCTACTGTTATCAGGGAGGAGACATACCTTAATGATTATTGGTCTGGCCTTTTGAAGTTGGAAGCACCAGTACACAAAAACGGTACTGGTTTTGGCCCCCCACTAAAGCTTAGATTCTTGTTAATACTTAGTGCACCTTTTTTTTAAGATGCAGAGTTGGAGCACAAAGAACTACTATACCAGACTTCACTCTCATTGGTCCAAGCTATCTGCACTACCATTGGTTGAAAGTCAACCATGTGACACCGTCGCCGCACGGAAAGACAAAATTCTTTCTTTCGTCTTCACTACACGTGGTCGCGCCATCGCGCTTTCTGTGTGCGCACACGCCGACTGGGGCCTAGCTCATAGAGGGCTGTACTTTGTGTGTGCGCAGCCGCATCGACGAGGCCTTATTTGAGAAGAACCACTATTAATCGACAGATCAGAGTCCCCTTTATTTTGTTTTTGATTTTATTTTTTTGTACATTAATCCTATGCATCAACATAACATCTTTTTCATCTAACATTTTTTGATCTTCTGCAAGTAAAGACACAACTGTATGGATGGTTTTATTATAGTGATCTTCTTTGTACCTATTTAAAAGTTTCAGTTGGGGATAGTACAGTATATACAAATAATAATATATTTATTTTGTGGGGGAAATAAAAAAAAATGTGTACGTACATTATGGTGGGTGAAAAAGGCAACAAAAAACCTGCACCGTTGGCATATAGCCAATAAAGAATATCACTTGTGAGCATATTCACATGTCTTAATGGTTGAAAGGCAGGGTGCAGACCTGTCTTATCACCTAGCATACAGGGCTCCCACTGCAGCAAGGGATTCTGGGAAATGACATGCAAATGAGCACACAATGTCACCTTTTGCGTGGAATATCCATACACATGGAGCCCATTTAAGCAGATGCATCGCCGTTTCACACAGCTTTTAAGCACAGCATGGGACTATGCTCATTTGCATGTCATTTCCCAGAATACCTTGCTGCAGTGGAAGCACTGGCTAGGTGATAATGGTAGCAGGAACAGGAGAAAAAACGGCAGTGCACTGCCAAGAAAACCAGGAGGAGGCTCACAGCAGCAGAAGCAAAGATTTATTTATGCCATAAAAAGATTGGACAAAGGTCCCCCCTAGCCCCAACAAGTAACCACCTACGCGTTTCGGGCTCTATGCCCTTTCTCAAGGTGATTATTGGGAGCTTCTCAACTGCAGATGTTGCGAATACACTAAGGACTTGTCTTTCTGATGCACTGGCGTTCTACACATCTAGGTGATAATGGTGCAAGACAGGGTTGCAGACCTGTTTAAGGCTGAGTCCATGGTAACTGCAGCCGCGCTGAGGGAAAGCGGGTGCTTTTCCTGGCCTTAGTTTGCGCGCCGTCAGGGGGGGGGGGGGGGGGGACAGTGACGTCACGGAGCTGTGCTCACGTGACCGGCCCTGCGCTCCCATGAGCGCTCATACTAGTATATTTTTTTTTTTTAAGGCCTGCGTGCGCGAGCCCCTTCCTTAAGCTGCCAGAGCGCCTAAGACATGTGAATGTGCTCACAAGTGATATTCTTAATTGGGTATGTGTATATGTGACTGACTGAACCACCCACCCTTTATTTCCATGATGTCATCCACTTGATGCTAGTTGTGGTATAATTATATTTAACAGGATGAGTCTGTGATTTTACTTGTATTTTGCAGGGCCTGTTAATTTGCAGAACTCAATCCCCTTGTCACTTTGCTTCTTTCTAAGTTCCCCTGTTATTTTTTACAGAATAAAAGTAATAATCTTGTAGGAGTCATTTAATCATTGTATCCTTTCAATCTTCCTTTTTTGGTAAGACCTGCCTAAGACATGCAGATGAGCATACAGTTGCATTTACATTTGCATATTTGCTTTGCTGTGGAGGGTTTTTGTCACTTTTTTTACTCTCCATAACTTAACTCAGTATGGTAAACCCCATCCTTTAGCTTCTCTGCATACCCAGTTTACCAACCCCACACTGATGAGACCCATAAAGGTCGAAACAGCTTTCTGTGGGTGGGTTTTCTGGGTATGCACCTTAACCCTGGCTGTGACCATGCAGCAAGCTTACGCCTATAGGGAACCATGTTAAAAATGGTTTTTGAAGCAAAAAGTGGCACTTTGTGCTCATTTGCATGTCATTCCCCAGAATCCCTTGCTGCAGTGGAAGTGCTGTGTGCTGGGTGATAATGGTGAAAGGCGGGGTTGCAGACCTGCCTAAGACATGCAGATGAGCATACAGTTGTATTTACATTTGTGTGTGTGTGTGTGTGTGTATGTATGTGTGTGTATCTATATCGCCTTCGCAGACACTTGTAGAACCAAGTGTACTAATTTGTAATGGCACATTTAGGAGATTACATCTGATCACTTTCCCTTTTTATCTTTACTGGCTGTCTGAGCACAGTGATAAGGGTGAATGACAAACATTTCCCCATCCACAGGCCCCAAAGAAGAGATGTGATGCTTAAAGGGCCAATCCCTCCTAGGTCCAAAGTGAAATAATTCCATTTAAGGGGTCCCATATGTGATGTCACTGTGCAATCAGCAAGTGCTCCTACAGCCAGTCACACTCTCCTCCCCCACCTCCCCTTATATCTATAGGTTCTCTGGACAGGAAGGGATACCTTGCAAGAAACACTTGATTAACAAACACCTCACCATTCAGAGGTTCCTAGGAAATTAAACTGTCAGGCTGTGGGATTGCACCTTTTTTAAGTGCCTGGAGATCATAACATTTTATCTGCTGAACCAGGAGTTCCCTGGCAGAATCCTTGAAACTGGTTGTAGTGCAGGAGTTTAGCCAATGAGTGAGTCATGGTGGGTGTGCAGATAATTTTGTCTGGCTTCAGTAATTGGCAATCATATTAAGCGGATACTGTTTTTAAATGTACTCCTGCTTATTCTTGTTATGTGGTAGTAAAAATGATCTCCATCTACTTTTCACCCACTCATCTACGCAACCAGTTGTGTTGCTCTCCCTGACAATCGTATTGACAGCTGCACCACTACTAAAACTACAAGATCCTTATGACGTTCAAATGATCCCTGTTCTCAATAGAAAAATTGGCTGTAGTGAGAATGAATAACCCCCCAACTCATGGGTGAAGCTACAATAGAAATGCAAAATAAGAGCACCGCTTTTTGAAAGCAAAAGGCAAACATTGTGTGTGCTTGGTAACATGGGGCAAATATGTTGGTCTCCTGCTGGGGCCGTCATCTGGATTGCAGAAGATGTCACAAGCAAACACCGCGAATTGTGTCCAAAGACCTGTATCTGGCAGTTCATCCTAGGGTTGCCAGGTGTCTGGTTTTGAACCGGACAGTCCGGTATTTTACTGATCTGTCCGGTTAAAAAAAAAAATGAGCGGTAATACCGGACATGTATATGTCTGGTATTTTCCCGCTCTGGACATGCGGGGTCAGCGGGAGTGTGAAGGGTGGCCGGGTGCATTGCCCCACTCTTACCTCTGATTCAGACGCAGGCTGCAGCTCTGGTAACCAGGGCAACGGGCATCATCTCTCCTCCCTCCTCCCAGACAAGGAGAAGCCTAACCAATGGGATGGCTCAACATCATTAAGGAGCATGCACAGCTCCCCTTTTTGCATCCTGGGAAATGTAGTTTCCTCTCAGCTTTGCATGTGAGAAGAGTGTTCCACGCTGTCCCTGCCTGCACAGGTAAGATACCAGGAGAGGAAAGGGGAGGGGGTGGGAAATGCACGAGAGAGAGAGGATAAAAAAGGAGCAGATGAGGTGGTGGGGATGTGGTGTTAAATACCACTAATTTCTTCATTTCTAACTTCTGAGCTACCGTGGTAACCTTTAAACGGTGGTGTGCTTTCCCGACATCTAATGTTTCCAACGATTTTTTTATTTTTCTCCTGACCGTATCCTCCAATTTGAACACATGAAAACTGCTTTGGAAAGTGCAAGAAGAAATCTCGAAGGGGGGGGGGGGGAAAGGCTAACAGCGCGGACTACTGCTTTTTAATAGTATTGAAGCAGGGGCTCTCTGGAGCTGAACGGTCTCAATTACAGCTCCTGGGACCCCCTTATTCCTGCGATATATGTACCTTCTTAGGGGTTGCCGGTAGAAGCAACGGCTTGTCGGCGAGCATAATGGCGGTTTTAAATGTCACGGGGGCTAATAGGAAACCGTGACGTTATCCTTTGTGGCTTCCTATTGGCCCGCGTGACCAGGACATTTAAACATCCGGAGCTGCTACCGGCAGCTCCTCGTCTTCTAGCCACCATGAAATTCCATATTCACTACAGTGTTTTGTCCCCCGAGTGGAGTGGCTCCATAGCTGTTTTGATTGTTAAGCTAACAAAGTGACGTCACAATAGTTCCTTCAATAACATGCCCCGATCCAGCCAATTACATGCCCCGTCCCTTAAACACCACGCCCACCCCCCGCTCGCAAATTGAAGGATAGCCCAGCGCTCATGTTTAGAGTTGGTGACGTGAATCAGCGTGGCCGGATCCTAAGGGGGTCGCTGCGCTTTCAGAGGGCCTGTACTCTTCCCAACAACATTTAAATTGCTGGGGGAGCATGCAAGGCCTCTTACCTTCTCTCTTGCTTCTCCTGATGACACGTCACCATGATAATGCGACAATGTGACGTCGCATGACGCCAAAGAGGTGAGACCGGCGAGCAGGCAAGAGGCATGGGGGGGGCGAGACTTGGAGTTTGCTCACCCCTGGATAGGTTATCACTACTATGCAGATGACGTTCAACTCTACTTGTCCTTTGAACCAGGCAGTAAGGACTAATTATCAGTCATCAATAGATGTTTATCTGAGCTAAAGTGGATTAGTTCTAGTTGGTTGAGGTGGAATCGTGATGGACAGAAGTGCTTGTGCTGGAGGCGCGCTGTCGGAAGGCAACAAGACTACAGCTATGTCAACCAACTGACCTTAAGCTTTGGGGATCCCAGCTGCTGAACTCTGTTTGTGCAATCTTGGTATCGTTATTGACTGAGGCTTGACCCGTAAGCATCACGTGTCAGCCATGATTAAATCTTCATCCCCATTCCCCCCCCCCCTTCGGAGGATCTTACTATGCTTAGATAGACCTTTGAGTCCTCTCGCCTGGTCTACTGCAATGCACTCATCCTGGATCTTCAGGAAAGAGCTGGTGCAGAATACTGCAGCCAGGTTGCTAACCTGACCCGTTCTTGACACGACACCTGTTTTCCGTTCTCTGCTGGCTGCCTGTAAAATGGTGAATTTATTTCAAGATTGACATGCTGACATTCAAAGCACTACATGACCCTGGTCCCAGCTATCTGAAAGAGCTTCTAGTTCCCTACACTCCCAGTCGCTCACTTCGATCTGCAGATGAACAATTCCCAGAATCTCCTTAACTTCTTTTGGAGGCCAGAGCTTTTAGCCACGTATTTTTGCCTGTTCCCACTCTCTGGAACAATCTGCCTCGTAGAGTTTGAGAGGCCCCGTCTCTGGAAATTTATACAAACAGGCTCAAGACCTACCTGTTTACCCAGGCATTTAATTAATGAATCACAACCTGTCTGGGATTTAATTACAGTACTGTCCCATCCTGTGTTCTATTTTTTTCCTTGTTTGGTCTCGATTTATATTAATTTCAATGTTTTCTTCTTTTTCCCTGCGTGTAACTGAAAGGTTTTCATTGGGAGTAAAGCACTATATAAATAGTTATTTAGTTACCAGAGATTCTGTGTGTCCTGTCCAGGAGAAATAAGAAACCTGTATTTATTGTCCAGCTTCCTGCTCACTCCGAATGATCACCAAAGTGGGTAAACGAAGCATTTGGTTATGTACATTGTGGGTCATTCATGGCACAAGTAGCCGACACGTGCAGTCGCAATGGCAGCTTCTAAAAATTGACTCTTGAATAGTGTGAAAATTAAAACTTTACTCTGCATAACCTAGCACAATATCTAGATAATGTTAGGAAAATAACACCCACTAACCACTGCTATAACATGCTGTGCCCCATCCAGTTTCTCATGTATGTGCTAAATTACTAGCTCTGGCCTCTTTGAACTATAAGGCAGCGGTGCGCAAACTGTGGGGCGCGAGACTGCCGACGGGGGGCGCGGGGTTTACAGAGGCCCCGCGCGCTTCCCGAAGGCACTTAAATTAAGTGCCGGGGGAGCTGCAGGGCACCTGTAAACCTAACTTACCGTGGCTCCGGCGGCTTCCTCCCTGCGTCGCCATGGCAACGCGGCGTCAAAATGACGCTGCGAGGTCATGTGACGTCCCGTTGCTATGGCAACGTGACGTCATTACGCCGGAGCGCGGGTAAGTTGGGGTTGGGGGGGGGCGCGGGAGTGAGGGGACAGCCGGCAGGGGGGCGCAGGGAAAAAAGTTTGCGCCCCCCCTGCTATAAGGAACAAATAGCATTGTACAGGGGAGCATAGAAGGTGTTATCTTTACAGTTGCTAATTCTCCCACTTATTCTTCAAGTTGGAGATAGGTGCTCAATTTGTCTTTACCGTGCCTCTTTAATCACAGTACAGGTGGTTCTCGCTTTCCGGGCATACCCAACACCATCTGCCGCCAAAATGCCTTACCCGACTTTTACCAACTTTTATATATCCGACTCTTTATAATACATGGCAATGGGCAAAGAATGGATTTCACGTTGCAACTACCCGCTATCCAACACTGTTTCCAAGAACGCGTTGTGTTGGATAACCCGAGGACTGCCTGTACTTGTAAATGTATTGAGTAGGTTAGTGTTCAAGTGTCTCTTCAGTGGTAACTAAACTACCGCAGTGCCTCCAGTTTTATTGTTTGGTTTTCAAAATATTGAAATCTAGAAGTAGTTTCAATATTGACAATTCTCCATTTACATGTTGCATCTTTTCTTGGGTTAAACTATTTTATTTACATGCAATGTTCATCTCAATATTTAATCACAATAATATGTAGATGTGAGATGGGGTTAAATCAATATTGTGAAACAGTACTCATTTGGTGTGTAAGGGTCATTATCCTTTTGGAAGCAATGTAATTTCTATATTTGACTGTTCCTCTCTGTTTAATAAATAATCAGGACCTTTATTCGTTTGTGTGTGTGTGTGTGTGTGTTTTAAAAAAAATTTTTTGTACTTGTGAGCACATTCACATGTCTTAGACAGGTCTGCACCCCTGCCTTTCAACCATTATCACCTAGCATACAGCGCTTTCACTGCAGCAAGGGATTCTGGGAAATGACATGCAAATGAGCACACCGTGCCACCTTTTTGTCTCAAGACCTCAAGGTTGCAGACCTGTCTAAGGCTGCGCTTATTGTGCCGTCGATGGCGACACGACGGGTGACATCACCCGTCGCCACAGGCAGAAGTTATATTTCGTGCGGCGGCGTGGGTTTCCGGGAATTTGATTGGTTCAAGGGCTGTCACATGAGGCGACAGCCCTTGGAAAAATCAAATTTTGCCGGCTACCAGTTTTCGCAACGGTGCATTGTCGCCGTCGCACTTACTTAAAGCGCACGCGGCGGAAATACGTTTGTTTTCGGGCGACGTCGCCGGCATTATAAGTGCGGCCTAAGACATGTGAATGTGCTCACAAGTAATATTTTTATATGCTATACAGTGGAGGGTTTTTAGTCACCTTTTCACCCACTAGAACTTAAATAGTGTGTGTATAATTATTTTTTTCAAAATAAACTTGTATTGTTTGCAGGTTATAAACCAGCAGTATGGTTGTTACTACGTATTGTTGAACATTGGCTTTACAGGCTACAAGTGACACTGGACTAATATGGTCAGGGCATCGGCATCTGTGAACTTCAGAGCACGTGTTCATGTCTTCGTGTTACTATGTAGCTTGTCAGGCCAGGAGAAAGCCTGGGTATGTTTCGTTTCCTACTACAGCAAGCTAATTGAAGGATATTAAAATACTGTAGTATACGTATCTAAATACCATCTTGGAGCGGGATGAAGCCTAGGTTCTCCTATAGCGAGCGCCTAACTGGTAAAGAAAAAAACGTATATGTATATGTGTTATGGTGGGTAAAAAAAGTGACTAAAACCCTCCACAGTAAAGCATAAAGCAACTGTAAATATTCCTGTATATTCATTTGCATGTCTTAGACAGGTCTGCAACCCTGTCTTTCACCATTATCACCCAGCACACAGCACTTCCACTGCAGCAAGGGATTCTGGGAAATGACATGCAAATGAGCACACAGTGCCACCTTTTATCTCAAGCGCCAATTACAGAGCGACCCTTAAGCCAATGCATGCTGCTTTAAACACAGCTTTTAAGCAAGGGCTTGGGAGATGCAAAGCCAGTAAACCTACTCACAGACAAGTTTCAACCTTGATGGGTATCATCAGTGTGAGGTTGGTTGCTGGCATTTGCTCAAATGAGATAAGTCGGTAATCACCACACTTATTAAGGTTATGGGTAAAAATAAATATATATATATATATATATATATATATATATCTGTCTATCGCGTGTACATTTTAACTTTTAATATATATGTGTATGTATGTATGTATGTATGTTAATTTAATGATGCGTGCAGTTAGCAATAAAAGGTGTCTGAGGCAGTCAACTTTACATTAAGCAAACTGACTCGGGAATCCTTCTCTTTTTTTTTTTTCCCCCCTTTTTTGTTTCCGACCAGATCATTTTGATGAGTTTGGGAAATGGCCAGTAATTGCTCACACACTAGGCATGTCCTGGCACTGACACACATCTAGTCATTGACTTGTCTGGCTTTGTACTAATTTCGTACCTCGAAAGAAGTTGTTTTGCAGGCGGCAGAACTTCGAGCAGCAATGCATTTGATGTGTTGACTTTCTGTCCTGAACGGAGTGAATGAAATACATTGTAAATAACAAACAGTTGGCAGACTTGACGCTGCTGTTATCAGCATACAAAACGTGGCTTTTTTTTCCCCCTCCCTCCATGCGGTGTATTATCTGTTCCTTTGGTCATTTGATGTTTGCCAAACACTGACCCAGTTCAGTATCTGGGTGATAGGTTACATTTTTAGGAAGGGCATGGCTTAATCATTACAAAGCACAGACTGGCTCTTCATTTACACCTGTCTGAGACGTCAATGTGCCCGCAAGTGCTATTTTTATTTGCGATTTATTCATACACGGGTGCACATACATCACTCCACAATCAGCCTGCTTCTCTATTCATAGGAATCATTTGAATGGGAATTTTAAACCGTGTTGATTACTGGTTTCAGAGAAAATATCATGGATATCCTTTGCAGACTGATCAATCTAATAGAATATGATGGTGTATTTAGAAATGTGTTGGGTTTTAATTTTTTTTTATTTTTATAAGGGTTTTGTCTTTTTCCTTATATTCAATTAATGTTTGGATAGTGCAATGGAAAAAGGGTATCTCTTAGCTTGCAATTGTTTTTTGCTCAGGATGTCATGTTTTGGATTTGTTTTTTGAGATTTTTGTGCAAACCAGAACCCTGTGATCTCTATTCCCTTGTGAAGGGGGGAAGGGGGGGGGGGGGGGGGGGAGGTGGGTGTGTTTCTTTCCATATTTAAATAAGTGAATTTGTTTCATACTTATTTTGCATAAAATAATGACAGTATTGGTGTCATATGGTTGTATAAAGTTGGCATTCCAACGTGCTTTTAGCAGTAATGTTATACTACTAATTGCCCACATATGGTATTATCCATAGACCAAAGGAACATTGCTTGCAATTTTTTTTTCTATTCTTAGGGCAGTACGGGCTGTCACATTCTGTATTTCTATTCTAGTTTTTATGTAGTAAGATTTTAAGTGGCTGAATCAAAATGCCACAAATCGCGTGGTGACCCCCTTTAAAACTCCCATGGACTCGCATGGAAGTTTTCAGACAGTTTGCTACTATGGAGTATCTAATCAGCCTCAAAGTTATTAGAGAGGCACGTGGGTGTAAGGAATCGGGGGCCACGTCCCTTGCGGCGTGACCCCTCCTTACCCACTACCAGTACTGCAGCGGCTGCTGCCCCTGCCCCCCGTCGCTACCCATGCCGCCGCCCAGTGCATACCTTGAACTCTGCTGTCGCCATCTTGGATTCTGGCACTGGTGTTACAGACCCTCAGCTGGGCTCTACTATTTCCTGGTCTCTCAGCCACTCACGAGCAGCTCCTCGACACGCCTCCGCCATGCCCCTCGTCCGGATTGGTCACTGTCGCTTTAAATATCCGGCTGTGACTTCACTTCCTTGCTCTGCATAGCTCCTTGCTTCCTGTGTAGCCTGGAAACTGTGTCGTGCTCCTGTTTGTCTTTTCTCCTACAGATTTGAACCGGCTTGTCTGACTTACCCCTCTGGCTCCCGACATCAGCTTACCCATCACGATTCTTACCTCTCAGACCCTTGGACACGGAAACGGATTTAACTACAGAACTCTCTATACTCCTGAACTCGGCAAGTACAACGACTATTCTAAATCTTAACCCAGGCCTGGCCACGCTACAACCACATCCCGGACCCGCTCCCTCTGCTGTCGGTGTGTATATTCAACATCCCACCTCAGTACAGGGGACTGGCCTGGTCTATGGGCTGCACAGCGTGACATTGGGGGAGTGTGGTGGTGTTTTTTTGTTTGTTTTATGTACAATATTTGCTATTACAGATGGCACGATCCATCAAGGGTTTGACGAGGGAATACACCAAATGAACGGTATGCAAAGGTACTTTAATACCTGAAAAGAATGACTGACAGAATAAATGTTTCATCTCTTAACCAACATACATGAAGTCAGCTGGGCCTTGGAGTCGCAGGTTCCTCTCAGCATAGAAGGGGATTCATTTTACTGGCTTCTGTCTGGAAAAAGAACATTCCATCAGCTGTAAATGGGTTACTCGAGCTTAGAAGGTGTTATTTCCCTGAGAGTAGATCTGTCACACAGGCCTATTTGACATCAGTGACATAAACGCTGTTGGGAAGATGGACTGGCGCCAATCTGCACAGGGAAATGGCATGCTGGGGAGGGTTTTCTCAAAGAATAATGTTGACTCGCAAGACTTTGTCACTGCTTGTATGACTAATATACAGTAGCTTCTTAGAGTAAGTTGATGGAAGAGTATTTCAACACGTACTGTATCTTCCACACATAGCGCAATGTATCATAGCAATACTACTGTGCACTTCTTCTATTTGGACACACACACCTAAAATGCATAAATAGGAGAACCTTTTTTTTCTGCTAGCGTCTGCTTCTCATCCTTCATCCCTCCAAGGATCTTACAATGTTACTAGGGACACCTCATGCGAGTGTTTTTGTTGGTTATTGCGTAGATGTCAGGAATGTGTGTGATTTGCAAATTCGGGAATTTTTTGTATGGACTCTGTTTATATATCAAGGATTTCATAACCCTGTTCCATAATCACAAAATTACTACTGGACAACACTTTCCTTTATGGTCTGACAGAGCCAATCGGACACGCGTCCACCCCATTGAGCTTCCCAGCCACGCCCCTAACACTTTCCTTTAAAAACAGAGCAAATTCCATTTTTTTTCCCTGACTCGGTTTTTTGGGGCAAATGGTATCGTAAGTGTAAATGTACAAATGTAGTCTGTTTTGGACCAGCTGATCAGGTGTAGGAAGATGAAAAAGTGGATGTTTCGGTCCCTCCATACATTCGAGGTAATGTAATCTGTTAAAATACACTAGCTTAATATCTACGTCTCAAACGCTGACTTCTGTTTAGAAGTCCTCCTTTCACCGCGTGCACAAACGGTATAATTGTACAATATTGCACAGTTCAAAAATCATAACAAAAAAATAAAAAGTAGCAATAACGACTAAAATGAATTATTGTTAAGAACATGGTGATGTCAACACACTGTTTACCTCCAGATGTACTGGGTGAAACTGAAAAACGGCATGTTATTTAAATATTTGTATTCTCCCCCCCCCCCCCCCCTATTGTGCGGTTTCTTTGTGTATTTCTGAATAGAAGTGACAACCTGTGGGGTTGGGATTTATAGGAGGGGATATGTTTGAATAGTAAAAGTGCAGTGGTGAACATCATTGGTTTGAAGTAATCTATTTCAATACATTTCTGGAGCAGTGTTGGGTTTGAGTAGCGTTTTACTTTTGTTCAATCAGGTAGATAAGGTTCCTTCTATGTCATTTTCAAACGAAAACGTGTGTGTTTTTTTTTTTTTTTTTTTTTTTAAATGTAAATCACACACTTGATGGCTGAATTTGAACAGCTTCTCTTAAAAATAGAACGTGTGGACATGGCCATGTGCAGTGCAGTTCAGCGCTTCATGAGCTCTTGAAATGCCATTTTCTGTTTCTCCATTTGGAAAATGACCAATCTGCATCAGCAGAAAGAAGCAAAATGTTTTGCAGTCACTTCTAACTCGAGCCAAGTGACCATGCTAATGCCGATGGTTAAAAAACAGAAGCCTTTCTATTGTTCATTTTGAAGCCGCAGTTTGTGCTGATTTGCCATTTTTTGTTTTCAACTCCAAGATCTCTTCTTGCCCTTTCCAACACTGTTTTTATTTTTAACATCTGATGCTCTGTTTGTGAGGTATGAGCGTTTGAAATAGTGAGTGGCCGGGAGGGTCATGGGTTTTAACACCAAAAAAGCATGGACGTACTCTGGGTGCAAGATACAGGCATACCCCGCATTAACGTACGCAATGGGACCGGAGCATGTATGTAAAGCAAAAATGTACTTAAAATCAAGCAGTACTTTTTTGCCACTTATCGATGCATATACTGTACTGCAATCGTTGTATACGGGCATAACTGATGTAAATAACACATTTGTAACGGGCTCTATAGTCTCCCCGCTTGCGCACAGCTTCGGTACAGGTAGGGAGATGGTATTGCTGTTCAGGACGTGCTGACAGGCGCATGCGTGAGCTGCCGTTTGCCTATTGGGCGACATGTACTTACTCGCGAGTGTACTTAAAATGAGTGTCCTTAAAGCGGGGTATGCCTGTACAGTACTAACTTACATGAGTTAAACTCCTAGGATATATATCTTTATCTCTCTTGAATTGTCGTTCCCAAAAGCATGAAGTGCCTCCTTGGATTGGGGGGAGGGACTTATGATGGCCATCATATTCTTTTCTTTACTCTTAAATGCATTTATGTTCCAATGTAATGCCAGGGTCATTTTGCAGAAGCACTTACATTAAGCAGAATATTTTAACATTTTGTTATTTTTCTGTGATAAATTAGGAGTATTACAATTCTAAAGGTGTAAATAACTATCAGTATTAGTAGCATAGTAGTATTTTCGAGGTGTTTATTTGAAGTATCTGAAACCGACTCAAAACTGCAAAATGTCTGCACCAGTCCCACCATGAGACTGTAGTTGGTACTATACTTGGGTATTACTCTGTGAGTCATCCAGATCACATGTGTGGAACAGCAGAGATGAGAATAATAGCATGTGAGTGAAGAACTTTGTATTTGGCTGCCATTGGGGCTTGCAGCACAATATTCCCTTGCAGGTCTTGTGACCTGTGATGTCACTGTGTGTGTGTGTGTGTGTGTGTGTCTCTCTCTCCACCCACTGTTCTTCAGCATTCTGGCAGAGGGCCTCACTGTGAGTCCTGAAAATGTTTGTGTATAGATATGTATATTAAGAGGATCCTGTCCCTGTTTATTTTCAGGTAAGGAATGTGCCCTATTTAGTTGGCGCCTATTGTAAAGCGACCCCCCCCCTCAGCCATAGGCGGGGGGGGGGTTTCATGACCAGGGGGGGGGGGCGGCCTTCCCCCCTCTGCCCCCCCCCGCACCGCCCTCCCCGATCCAGGGAAGGAGCCAACAATGGCCTCCTTTTTAAGGCCAAGCTAGCGGGGGCATGTCCTCTTTGCCATCCGCCAGCTAATTTCTTTGGAGCTCTCGCTGCACTTTCCTGGACCCGAGGCCACGTGAGTACAGCTTCTCCCCCGAGGGGGGGCCTTCCTTCTCCCGATTGGGAGCGTAGCGTGGGGCAGAGACCCCCTCCTACCCCTTTGGGGTCGCGGCGGACGCCCGGCGTGGATTAGTGGTCTCGGGCAGGGGGGTTTGGGTGTGGGGAGTGGGGTCCGGCTGAAGAACGCGACCCGCACAGGCAGTGCCGGGTAGGAGTGGGGCCAGTTGCCCGTCGCGTGCGGCCTGCATGTAACATGCGGCACACGGTCCTGTCCCCCTCCCGGTCACTACGGAGTTTCCCGCAGCCAAGGGGCATGCGGTGCTTGCGCTCCTCCACGTGGGCTCTCACGGTGGAGTTAAAGGCGCATAGCGGCGGTCCGGGGAGGGGGCGTGGAGCGGCCTGGAGAGGCGGCTGCTCCCGCGGTCTCCCCTTCCACCCCTGTGGGGTCGTTGGGAATGTTTGCACTTAGGTGCGACGAGGGGTGCACTGGGTAGAGATGGGTAAAGCTATATAGGGATTTATTTAGGGGATAGAGGTGGATTCATGTGTCAGCAGTGAAGTAGATGTGGGTATTTATATATGTGGATGTGTGTTTATAGGTAGGTGTGTGTGTGTACACATATGGATGCATATTTTATAGGGGATATATTAACTCAAGGATATGCGTACGTTGGTGCGTGTATGTACATATGTGATATGGGTGGGTACAGTATGTATGTTTATATGTTGCATAGGTGTGGATACCGATGTATAGGTGGGGATATCGGCACATAAGCTGGTGTTTTTTGGCTATATATGGGCAGTTAGACATGTTGTTCGCGGCACGCCATCGCCGCTTATCCCATTCCAAGCCGCGCGGTGAATCACCGCTCTGATGATAATAGTGGCATGTCTCTTATTTATTTCAGTAGTGATCTTCGTTCTCTTCCCCCCCCCACCCCCCCCTATAGGATCTGTGGCAGCTGTGGGGGACTGCGTAGTTGCTCTAAGCCTAGAACAGTTTGGCAAGCGCACACCGCAGCGCCAGAATAGCTCGGGGCCTAGCTAAGCATGTGCAGTTAAGCGAGCATTCATCCCCCCCCCCCCCCCCCCACCCACAGCAGCATGGCATCAATGGCAGAGCAGTTCCGCCTTCTTCAAGCCGAGGCGGACGCGGGCGGTGTAGCTGATAGGATATCGCCGGCAGGGTCAAGGAGACCAGGGCGAAGGGCGAACCAGGTCACTTCCCCCCGGGAAGCCACGGACGGGTAAGAAACCCACGGCATTAAAGAGGGGACGGTTGCGCGACAGGACAAGAGCTTTTAGGTGTTGGGTGGCATCACAGGTGGTCCGCACAGGCGAGGCGGCAGGGGGGCAGCAGGCGTAAGGCAGGCAGCGCCAGGGCTTCCCTTAGATCCATCGATACTTAGTGCAGCAGGGAAGGAGAGCTTCACGGCAGCATTGGTAGGCATGCTGAAGGCTTTGGAGCCGCAGGCGGCAGTCTCCTTCGGTGCAGGGACATCAACGGGAGGCAGGCGCAGCGTTAGGAGTTGCAGCTGCATGGGGGGTGCACATCGGCGATGGGGCTGCGGCATCGAACCTCACCCCGGCAGCCCCCAGCCTGACCCAGTGTCTTCAAATCCATCCACGGCCAGGGTCATTGGCACCGCTGGTTCCCTTCCCTCTACTGCCGGGGTCCTGGGTTTATTAGCTCCCCCAGCCACCTTCGACCTCGGTGACTCTTCTCCCGGCCAGGGTCCCGGACGCTAGTTCGACACCAAGGAGAGTGATTCCGGCCGGGGCCTTTTCAACTCCACAGTTGTGTGTCACTAACGAGTTGGACACACATTTGACAAAGGTGGAGAAGGCGAGTATTTGGGCAGGGGATTTTGTGGAAATCCTGTCACTACTACCCGATTACAGGGAGGCTCTGGCGCGATCCGATAAGAAAGGGGAGGCTAGGAAAGACGACGTTGACGCGTCTCTTTCCGTGCGCGTATGCGGTAATCGGGGAAATGTCCCCCCACTTATGTTCGGCTCTGTTTAAATATGAAGATATGATTGAGGAAGTCCACCAGAGGCACGGGGGGAGGGGCTGGTGGGTTTATGATGAGAGATTTAGACAGAAGATGGCGGCGTACAAATAAAGTAACATGGGACATGGAGACAGACCTCTGGATTGACTTGATGGGCTTATCAGACAAGTCGGCGCCCTTTCAGGGAGGGGCGGAGGGGGGATGCGCGAACGCGGACAAACGGGGATAGCCGCCAGGGGGTGTGCTGGGGCCTTTAATGACTAGCGGTGCACATACACAAATTGTCGCTTCAAGCACCAATGCTCCACTTGTGGAGGGGCTCATCCGCAGGCAAAATGCTTTAAGAGCAGGGTACGCGGTTCCAGGAGGGGTGGGCGGAAGGATGGACAGCAAGGCGCCTTCTCCAATAATCGTCCAAAGTCTGAGCCCTTGGCTGGAAAGCTACCCTAATAGGGAGGCGGCCCGGCTGCTCCTCAACGGGTTTTCCGAGGGGTTCAGGATCCCGTTTGTGCACCAAGCGGGATCTGGGGTTGAACGGAATTTGAAATCGGCAAGGGTTTACAGCGAAGTGGCAAGGGAAAAGGTGGGTAAGGAGGTGGAGTTGGGAAGGATGGCAGGTCCATTCGCCTATCCCCTGCTCCCCGATTTGGGGATCTCACCACGGGGGGTGGTCCCCAAAAAAGGACCCAGGGGCGTTTAGGCTTATCCAGCACATTTCCTACCCCGAGGGCTCATCGGTGAACGATGGCATCGATCGCGAATTGTGCTCAGTCAGTTATGCGAGCTTTGATCAGGCAGCAGCTCTCGTGGGTGGTATGGGTAGGGGCACATTGCTGGCAAAGGCGGATATTAAGTCCGCCTTTCGGCTGCTACCAGTGCACCCTGAGTATTTCCACTTGCTAGGTTGCATACTCGACGGTCAGTACTTCATTGACTTGTGCCTTCCCATGGGCTGCGCGCTATCATGTTTTTACTTTGAAACTTTTAGCACGTTTCTCGAATGGGTGGTGCGTCACAGGGTGCAGGCCGCCGGGTGCATGCATTACCTGGACAACTTTCTGTTCGTAGGCTCGTGAGATCAGAACTGTGTGCAAGATGGCTTTTTGAGTTTTCAGCCATGGCTCGCGAGTTCGGGGGTCCCTCTGGCAGACGAAAAAATGGTTAGCCCGACAACAGTCATCAGCTTCCTCGGGATCGAGATTGACTGACTCAGCGCGGATGGAATACAGGCTCCCGCCAGATAAGCTGGCGACCCTAAAGGAGCTCCTACGAGAGTTCAGGGGCCTGAAGAAAACCTCGCTGCGTCAGTTCCAATCATTGTTGGGCCACCTGGTTTTTGCGGCTCGGATCATGCCGGTGGGGAGGGTTTTTTGGAGGCGTCTGTCGGCGGCCACCGCCGGGGTCAGGCGCCCTAACCACTTCATCCGGGTCACCCAGGAGATCCGCGAGGACTTACAGGGCTGGTCGGATTTCTTGGGGGCATACAATGGGAGAACCTTATGGCGGGGGCGTCCTTCGAGGAACGCAGAGCTGCAGCTGTTCACAGACGCGGCGGGCTCTGTAGGCTTTGGGGCTTATTTCAACGGCGCATGGTGCGCGGAGCGCTGGCCCGCGCATTGGAGCGAGTCTCAGCTTATTAGAAACCTAACGTTCCTAGAGCTGTTGCTGGTGGCGGTGCGTTTGCGGGGCCATGAATTCGCAAACAGGGCAGTGGTATTCTGGACAGACAACATGGGAGTGGTTGAGGCTGTGAATAACTTTGGTTCACGTTCCCCACCGGTCGTGAATCTGTTGCGCAGCTTCGTCCTCTCATGCTTGCAATTGAACATATCGTTCAGAGCGCGCCATGTGCCAGGGGTATTAAATAACATTGCCGACTCTTTATCCCGGTTGCAGATGGGGGAGTTTCGGAAGTGGGCGCCGGAAGCAGACAGGGACGGCTTACCGTGCCCAACAGAGTTTTGGGCATTGGGGGCCCCACGGTGACCAATCTGGTGCGAGCATCGGTAGCTCCGGGTACGTGGGAAGCTTATGCGGCCGCATGGCGGGAGTACTCGGGCTTCGCAAGGGAAGTTGGGGGAGAAACGGAGGGGGTCGAGACAATGATGCGATTCATCGTCGCATTGGGACGCAAGGGGCTAGCGGGGAGGTCGATAAGCAAGAAGCTGAGCGGGGTGTCATTCTTCCTGAGGCTGGGCGGTGAGTTAGACGTCACCAAGTCGTTTGTGGTTAAGAGGGCCCTGGCGGGACTTTCGAGGGGGGCGATGCCAGGAGGCCCGTAACGCCGGCATTATTAGAAGAACTGGTTAAGATGACAGGGCTAGTCTGCTTTTCAACATTCGAGGCGACACTTTTTAATGCGGCATTTACCTTGGCATTCTTTGGAGCATTGTGAGTAGGGGAGCTAGTCTGCGCTTCTAAGAAGGGGGGCGGGGGCTTGCAAGCGAGGGACGTGGCGCTCGGTTCAGATTCCTGGCAGCTCTTCATTCGGCGGTCCAAAACAGATCAAGGAGGTAGGGGTGCGGTGGTCCCGCTGAGGAGGATTTGCCCGGTGGGGGCGCTTAGGGCATATTTGGTCTTGCGGCCCACCAGCGAGGGGCCATTACATGTTCACAGCGACGGTGTCCCATTATCCAGGTACCAGTTCTCACGGTTGTTCCGGGTATGCCTTGAGCGCTTGGGGTTGGAGGCGGCCCATTTCGGGACTCACTCGTTCAGGATCGGGGCCGCTACGGAGGCGGCTCGGGCTGGGCTGGCAGGGGAGGTGATACAGAGGATTGGGCGTTGGGAGTCCAACAGGTACCGGTCCTACGTCAGGCCCGTAGCAGGCGCAGAACGGGTCTCGCCGGTATGATTCTCTCTCTGTCTCTCTGTCTCTCTGTCTCTGTCTCTCTGTCTCTCTGTCTCTCTGTCTCTCTGTCTCTCTGTCCCTCCTGTCCTCTGTACTCTCGGGGTCTCTCTGTCATCTGTCTCTGTCTCTCTCTCCCTGTGTCTCTATGTCCTCTGTCCTGTCTCTCTGTCTCTCGTCTCGTCTCTTCCTGGTCTCTCTGTCTTCTCTTCTCTGTCTTCGTTCTCCTGTCTCTTCTGTCTCTCTCTCTGTCCTCTCGTCTCTCTGTCTCTCCTGTCCTCGTCTCTCTTCATGCTTCGTCTCGTACTCTGATCTCTCTGTCTCTCTGTCTCTCTGTCTCTCTGTCTCTCGTGGTGTGTGTGTGAAACGGGCGGCCTTACGAGCGACCTCGGTTTGCGCGGGCAGGCTAGGGTATTATGGTGGGAGGGGGCTGCGATGGGGCCAGCTGCTACTGCGTCTCTTGGTGTCTGGCGATGATAGGAGGCCACCACAGATCCTGCTGATCCACGCGGAGGGAAGGACTGTGGCGGCGGTGCGGTCGGTTTGATCTAAAGAGACCCTTAAGAGGACGTGGCCTCATAACCAATTTATAAAAAATCCGAAATTCCCCCCTGGCTGTGAGCCACCATGGGACCAATTTAAAACAAAAAATTAATAGGCGGTTGCTGACCTCCTGAGCTTTGAGGAGTTCCTGAGTTTATCACAGCCTAAAAACCAAATATGAAATGCAAGATTGGGAGTCTTCAAGTATCTACAAATTCGGCATTTTATTCAAACTTAATCCCCAACGTTGAAATTTCCCCCCTCACCATTTTTCGAGCGCTCTGTAAGAACAGGCCACCAAAAAGGTCTTTAACACAAATCTACGGTGAATTGGAAAGGGCCATAGAGCCCCACACTACTATATACTAGACGCATTGGGCAGAGAATTGGAAATAGTTATAGACCGAGAGGATTGGAAAGAATTGGGAAAATGCCTCAGAACTTCCATATGTACCACAATCAAGAAAAACAATATATAAATACTGTTGGCTGGATCTTTACCCCCAGTTAGAATAATCAAATTTACCCCCAGGCGTCCGATTTATGCTGGATAGGTTTGCGTCAGAAGGGGGACATGGCCCATATTTGTGTGGACATGTCCGGAAATTCAAAAATATTGGGGAACAATACAAAAATTAATAAGGAGGTCACAGACCTCAAAATCCCTATTGACCCGTTGACCTACCTGTTCCAGGCCCTTAAAAATTTGGACCGACCACAAGTAATTAATCTCCTTCATTCTTACAGCGGCTCAATGTGCGGTGGCGCCGCCTGGAAGAAGGTGTCTCCCCCCTCAAAACAACGGTAAAAATAGGTGTCAAGAGTTGATGATAGTGGAAAACTATCTGCTTCTTGAAAAGATCCACTGACTCCTTTAACAAAACATGGGATCTGTGGCTATCCCATATGGGCCCTCTACGCCACTAATCCACATATGGAAAAAAAAAAAAAAAAAGAGAGAGAGAAGAAAGGAAAACCAGGTCAGGGGCACCAATGAAAACTAGACTGAGGACAACGGGAAAGCAATGGGTATCTCCCCGCCCCCCCCCCCCCCCCACCCTCCCCTTCCTATTCCCACTCTTACTCTCTGTTTCCATACTCGCGCTCCCCACATAGCCCCTGGAGGGTCAGGGGAGCGGTGAGCTTTCCTCTTTTATTTCCGGTTTCTCTAACCAACAAAAGGAGAAAATCTGTATTAGGCTGTATTATCGTTTGTTTCATGCATACTGTGAATTATCTAAATGCCTAATAAAAAATTTTGGAAAAAAAAAAAGAGGGACGTGGCGCAGATGTTCGTGCGCTGGCCAGCGGTGCAGTTTATTTGGTCAGATATTGTCTACAGGAAAGCCTGGCGGGGGGCCAGGTCGACACGCGCGGTAGACAAGGCACGGAAAAAGGTGAACAGGGTGGTAGGTAAGTTCGTTGCGCAGTGCGGGGGGCTGGGGGATTTCGACGCTAGCGCCGGGGGTGTTGTTGATGGGGTACACATGTCGGTGGTGGGGATAGACCTGTTTAATATCAGTTTACAGGAGGGATTGGAGAGGGTCCTGGAGTGGCTGACGGTACGGCCCTAGTTTAAGGGGGGGTTAAATAGGGCCGTCGGTGGTGGCTCGTGGGGGGGGTAGGTGCTTGTTATTTGGGTTATGCATGGGGACAAAGCGGGTGGGGGGGGGGGGGGGGGCAGCCTCCCTGGTTATGGCCCAAGATTGTTCTCATTCCGGATGAGGAGTGAGCATGTGCTCTGTAGTAGCTCTATAGCATAATCTGATCGACCTCTCCCTTGGTGAACACCCAATCCAGCATGCATGGATGAAGTATGCAGTACACATGAAGGAATACTGATCCCAGAAAGAAGTGCATTTCCCAACCAGGGCCCACTTGAGATGAGGCACATTGGTGCTATGGAGGAGATTTCCAACCTAACCAATGCTAAGCGAAACCACCATAGTAAGTACTTACCCAGTGTAGGAGTGAGCGCTACCGGGGGAAGAAGCACAGAGTAACTTTCATGATTTGCCACCAGTTAATGTCTAACAAAGTATGTTCTTGTATGGTGAGCCTTCTAAACGGATATGAATAAAGCTCCTCTTTGTACTGTAAAAGTTCCTGGCGCCCATCCTTATTCTATCTGCATATCCACACCCAGCATCCTGAACAGGTAAGAGACAGAGTATTGCCGTGTATATAGTTTAACTCAATGTAAACTTCCCTTAGAGCCGGGCAAGGAGGGTCACACACAGCTAAGCTAGAAAAAGACAACAGCCAACCTGTTACATCAAGTCTAATGTCAGTGTCTGCACCAGAGTCCGGAGGTCAGACTTCAGTCACAAGGTCGCATTAATATCTTGTATAATGTCTTTTTTATGCATGTTTGTGCAATTGCAGGAAATGATGCTGTTGTAACACATGGTTACTGGTTTGCAAGTACGTTGCGTAGTGGCTTTTTATTCTGAAGAAATACTCGTGAAAATGTTGATCTTTTGTTATGACTACTGATTACTACGACAGTAACAATGACAGGAAGTATTCTGGGATATTTTTGGTTGTACAGAATGTTTTTCAAAGTGTAAAATAGAGTGGATGCCAAAATGTATGTGTCACGTAGTGTGACTGGAGTGTTTGGCTCCCTGTGTTAGAAGGTTCAGCCCAATTTGGCAACATACAAAGGAACTATAACCGATTTTGTAAGCTCTCGAGGCTGGGGATTCCCATTCATGTTGTCTGCTTTTTATGTTTGTTTGCATTTATTGCTTGTTTTGGTAAAGCGCTGCATATATTTTGGCTCTATAAATAAAAATATATAAATACATTACTAGCATTATGAACAAACTATTTTGTCTGCATTTCTCAGTAAAAACAGGTTGTCACTGGCATTTATTTAAAAAGAGGGAAAAGAATCTCTCTGCCCTCCTCTTTTTCTTGCTTCTTTAAAAATGGATAATGCTTATGGAGAGTGTCCCGCTAATTTACGGGGGTGACTGAAGCTCCTCTAACCCAATGTATTTTTAAAAAATATTTTTGGTTAAGGAACCTTATAATTGTATTGTGATATTCTGCATAAACCCAACCCTCTCAAATAGCACGTCTGAGATCAGATGCATTGTAAGGAACTCCAACCCTCTCTAATAGCGTTTCTGAGATCAGATGCATGATAAATTATTTTGTATTTGGTACAATTTTTAAATCTCTTGAAAATTGCAGGAAACCCTTTAGGGACGGTATGGGACATTTGATGTGACCAAATGGTCGCTGCTTCACCATAGCCGATTTGCCACTGGAATTCCCTTGGTTGGCTTCTAAGCTAAGTGGTGTGTGTGGTGTTGTTTTTTTTTTTTTTTAAATTTTTTTTTTTAATATATTATTACTGGTTGGGGTTATAGGGTTAATTTTAAAGGGTTTTTACTGGTTAGGGGTTTTTAGCCATTAGGGTAGGTGGTTTTGGGGTAAGGGCTTAGGATAGGAAATTTTGGGGTAGGGCGTTTGCTTACATTAGTGCCCGGCAGCGAAGTGGCCGGCGGCCATTTTGTCTCTGCAAAACATACACGGCCAAATGTCCTTGACAGCTTTAGGGATGCCCGGGGGAAGCCCTGTTGAAAAACACGTCTCTAACCCAACGGTTTTAATATGCGTGGTGGGCAGCAGGCATACAAAATGTTAGCAATAACAAATGAATTGGTAAGCATCCACATGCGTGTACATTCTGTATGAATGGAATGTTGACTGTCGTGTCTGCAGCGCCCAGCAGTTTAATAACGTCTAGTCCCATGCAAAAGATAGTCCCTCTTGATTATAAACCTTACATTTGTGGGAACATAGGGGAGCAGGTACTGTAGGCAAACTATCCTCTTTCAAAGTCTTGGGTTATCATGCAAACTTGTAGTAGCACAAGTAAGATCCTCAGCAGAAAATGGTTTATTTTGTTGTACCTAGGTTGTGTTTTTTTTGTTTTTTTTAAACCATATAATGAATGGCCTCACTTTCTAAATTCTTATGACCCCTGCAATGCTCCTTTACTTGGTGATGTAAAGTGTGTTGTGGGCACTTATAGCAGTGAATGTTTTCACCAGAAGAATGTGTGGTCTCTTGGAAGTTGAGTTGAAGTCCTGGAGAACATGCGTCTTTGGCTGGGATAATATGGACAGTGATCGTAGCGCTGCATTTTGTTAAGAGCAGCGACCCTCCTAAGTAAACATTGTATAATATATCTTGCACGTTATTTGCAAGGTAAACTGCTGATGTGCAGTAGTGTACATATACGCTATCTATTAATCTGGACTCTAAAGTACATAGCATATGGATATGTGTCTATACTGTATGTATCAGGCCATAAATTCACTGTAAAATATTAAATATCACTAGTATAAATCTAGCATTGTTTCCTAGTTTTATTTACAAGAGTTTGTATATAAATTATTATAATTTTTTTTTAACATTAAATAGACCACTCCTTCTTTGGAGAACTTTTGCTGGCCATATTGAAATCTCGCAGTGGACTATATTTTAAGAGTTAACATCTGAATAGAAAATGCTTCTGCAGAAACTCAGCAATATTCTTTCTGCAGAATAGAATGAAAACACACGTACACGGTGAGTTGGTTCTACAAACCAATACTTCACACATTAAAGTGACAACCTCAAGTGAACAGTGTCAGATCAACTATTTTTTTTTACAACACCCCTGTAACTTCAAAAATGGTATAACTGACTTGCTGGCAAATTTGCCTGCATTGCAATGTGTGCAAACCCCTCTGCCAGCTGAGGGGTTCATTTACACACTCTACCATGTTCCATATGACAAAAGTGGGTTTCTTATGAAGTGCAAACCACAATCTTACAAGTAACATCGTTTTTTATCAAGCTGTGTGTGGCTGCGTGCAGATCAGGATTGCTTTGCATTGTCACATGATCCTGTCTCACATGACCGCTATCCAGCACAGTGGCCAATATTAACACAACCTTGCCTCTGAGGGCGGGCCCCTGGATGCAGCCGTGCCTTTTTCTAGCACAACCATATGGTTGGGTCTTGTGACCAGTTAACCATTGAATGCAGTCTGCTACTGGAGAGCAGAAATATAGCATGCTATACTGACATTGACTCCGCTGTATCTGGCAGCATGCTAGCTTTGCTTCCTAGCAAGACCTTCACACGGATCAGCACCTTGCCACCTGTCAGGAGTGTGCAGTCTGTTTAGAACAAGTGTCCGATGTCTCATTTGATTCTTGGGAATGTTTTATTATGTTGGTCAAAGTCTAATAATCTCCACGTGTCTGAGGATTCGCGCCGTTATTTCCTTGCCAGAAAACATGTAATCTTTTAAACATGTCGTAATAAGAATTAAAAGCTCTAAAAAAAAAAAAAAAAAAAAAAGGAAATTAAATAAAAGGCACCTGGGCGTTTTTGGGGCTGCTGTTTGTGTCACGGGTGCAGGAGGATGTGTGGAGGCACGCAGAAGACTGGCACCCATGCTGGGTGCCCAACCAACACATTGAGAAACTTGCGGGATGCTGCTAGCAGAGGCTGTGGCAATGGGACAGTGAAAGACATGCTTGTGAAAAGGCAGAACAGTGGCAATTCCAATGGGGTTACTGATCCACATATGCCACTCAGGTAGGAATATGCTGTATTAAGTGTATTTTAGCCACTTACAACAATTTAACTTGAAAAGGTTGTGTTTTTTTTTTTTCCTCCCTCTTTAATATTGTATGTATGTATGTATGTATATAGAATAGGCATCTTGCCGTGCCTTTCCCCGAATGCTATTTAGAGCAGTCCTAGCTAGGACTGCATTAGGAGCTTGACAAGGGACTGGTTCGGTTCAAAACATAACTAATTTTTGTAAGGTCTTTTTGAATTTCTATTGACTGAACAAATGTTTGCTTCCTTTTTTTTTTTTTTTTTTTTTTTTTTATTATTATTAAACCAGTCACTGCTATGGCCAACTTTTTGTTCTACCTATACTGTATATAGATCGCAAATGGAAATATTACTGTATGCTCATTTGCACGTCTTGGGCTGCGTCTATACTATGGCAGACGGAACGGAGGGGAGGCGCACACACGCTGCAATACAAAGCCTGAGCTTTTTCATGGCTTTGCAGGGTATGCAGCGGGCGCAGTTTGGGGGCGTGGAAATGAATATTTGGAGGCGTGGCAATGACGTTCCGGCGCGGACATCACTTCCCTACCTCACATCCCGATCCACGGGCATTTTTTCAGATGCAGCATCTGAAGCACTGTGCAGACAAGTTCACTTTCCCCCGGTATGGAAATTAACTTTAATTTTGTGTATGTTTGTGTTGTGTGTTTACCACTGGCATACAAAAAAGAAAAATGGCGTCACTTTGAAAATGTAATTTCACGTTGATTGGAGAAGACAGGTCACGTGATAATGCCATCGCGCAAAAAATCACTTGGCTCTGTCTCCAATTTCGCGCCTTTGCCAGCTCTGTCTGACGTGGACGCTGGCGCAATCTATAGGCATCCTCAAAGAGGACCATAGATTTGAACACGCAGCGCGCGCCTCCCCTCCGTTCCGCTCCGTCTGCTATAGTATAGACGCAGCCTTAGACAGGTCTGCAACCCCGCCTTTCACCATTATCACCCAGCATGCAGCGCTTACACTGCAGCAAGGGATTCTGGGAAATGACATGCAAATGAGCACACAGTGCCACCTTTTTTACTTCAAATCCATTTTGACACGGACCCCTATAAGCTTATGGTTGCTGCATTGCACAGCTTTTCGGCAATCCCGTGCTGCAGTGGAAGCACTGTGTGCTGGGTGATAATGGTGAAAGGCGGGGTTGCAGACCTGTCTAAGGCAAATCAAATAGAGATGACTTCCAGCGATCGCGACCAATCTGTGGCTCCATATCACGCTTACTATAAGCGCACGCGACGGCAGCACTGCTTTCCCTCAGCCTCAGCACGCCTCCGCATGGGCTTTGTCCCCGCTGGCGCTGAGCGCGCTCATGCTTGGAGAGCTCTCCAAGCATGAGCGCCGGGTGTCCTTAAAATTTTCGCGAACGCTTGCAGGGGGGGGGGGGGGGAAATGCTGCAGGGAAAGCTGAGCGCGCTATAAAGTTTTAAAAAAATTGTTTACTCGAGCGCCGGTGAGCGTGTGTGCCCGTGCATACGCGTGAGCGGGGACTTGTGTATGTATGTGTCACCTTGCCAAGCGCCGCCCGCTCAGCGCTAGCAGGGACGCAGCCTTAGACATGCAAATGAGCACACAGTAAGATTTCCATTTGCTCTATGCTTTACGGTGGAGGGTTTTGTCACTTTATTTATTTATTTTACCCACCATAACTTAACGTGTGTGTGTGTGGATAGAGATAGAGATAGAGATATATTTGGAGTGTTTGCGGATGAAGTTGTGCCTGCCTGCATGCTTTCTTAATCCTTAATCATGTAATGATCCACCACTAGCTTTGAAGGGCTTAAGTTGGATGGCACACTAGGGCCGCTGGAGATTTGTCCCTTGCACAATGCAGCTTTAGATCATTGTGCACATAAACTCTCAGCTGAACGTGTCTGCTCTGCAGGAGGAACTCACCCAGGTGCCAGGCGAGTTAATAAACTCGGTGCATAAAAACAATTGAGCAGACAACCTGTTTGCTGTTGAAGGATAAACAAGCGTATATTGCCTGTGTGTAACAGGTTTTCCACAGAATCAAATGTCGTTTGTTTTTTTTGTAATTTAATTCAAGGGCTACAAGACTTCTTACGAAAAACAAAATTGTTAACATTGAGGAATATGATGCGTGAAATTAAATAGGCAATGTTTATATTGATTTTGAATTCATAATCCTTTTATAGTTATAGTGAGATCTTTAACTGTTGACCTGTGACCTACAGCACCAGTGCAATCAAGCTTGACTTTGACATGAATTGATGATGTTGGTCTCCGAGGCAGGACGCCGATTCCTGCCAAGCTGGCCCATGTAGCAATGGTTAACATTCCTGCAGCGAATGGATTTATTGACTAAAAACATCGGGACACCATGCCTTCTAAAAACACCGGGACACCATGCCTTCTAAAAACATCGGGACACCATGCCTTCTAAAAACACCGGGACACCATGCCTTCTAAAAACACCGGGACACCATGCCTTCTAAAAACATAGTTGTTGCCAATTATGCAGTTAGAGCCGGCAATCATTTGTGTGTAGCTTTTACCGGAATTATGTGGTGTAATTGGTTATAATCTGAAGAAAAAGTTCAGGAAATTGCAGCAACGTCCTCCAGTCCCGGGGGCAGCTATTTTCAAAATGAATCTCCGTACTGATGGAAAGCAATGTTTTAGTAGAATATCAATATAGAGCACATCTGAGTTTTTTTGTTTTTTTTTCTTGCTGTCTGCAATACTTCAGTTTGGGGAGAAGCTACAACTCGTAACAATCCCCTCAAGAATTAGAGACCTAGAAAGGGGGAATGGCATTGTTAGCCGTATTTGGTTACTGAACCCACAGAGCAATTTATTGACCTGCCATATGTTGCGAAGTAGGGTTTCTTTTAAACTGAAAGCACCTAGAATGCAGCATATAAAGTGGTATTAAGAGGTTACATGCAAAACAAAAAAATTGTAATTGTTTCTTTTTATGGGAAAATAGGATTCTTCTCTTTTTTTTTTTTTTTTTTATTATAATATATTGGAGTTGTAAATATTCTTCGATGTGATTCTTGAGGATGGTCACTGGAGAAATCGGGGAGCAATTGTAAGATTGTTTTTGTTTTTTAAATTGACCTCCAAATTTCTATATATCCTATCTATATTAGCGAGATGGAAAAAGACAAGGGACAGTAAAGGCAAACTGAAACGAAAAAAAAACAAAACTTAAAAGCATGATAACTATTCTTCTATGTATCACTGCACAAAGTACACATGATCTGTGCCCAATACTAATGTCACAGGCTTTGAAGCCGGTCAGTGTGATTTGAATAGCAGTGACCTTTTCTTGTTGCCTTGGGCAAGTCACTTAATCTTATTTTGCCAGGACAAAATATTACACTGTAAGCTTTGCTTTTTTTTTTTTTTTTTTTTTTTTTTTTTTTTTTTTTAGCAGTGACTTGTCTGAAATAAGCTGTACAGCATTGTATACAGTGGTATTGTGTTAGAAAAAAATCAATCTTGGTCTTACCGTGCAAGTTTGCCACCTCAGGCACTTTTAGATACTGTATCTTGCCCAAGGTCATGTATTGCTGACACAGTCTTGTACTTGGATAGATGAGGAACCAACTAGAGTGTAGAAAGTCTCACTGAGCCGCGTGGTCCCTCACCCTACCTACCCTTGGTGTGTGCTGACAGGAGATGAATACAGGGTGGCATGGGGGAGCGGTGTATTGTGCACAGCACCCTATACAATGCAGGGTAGAAGTGCAGCAGTCGGTCTGCTCAGCAACTTTTGTGATGAGGGCGGGGTCCTAGTCATCTGATAGTCTTGTGCTTTGGAATAGTCTCCACATGGAGGAAAGAGCTGTCCCTGCAGGGACAATCGGTAGGCAGGGCAGCTAGCCTGTGTGTTATATACAGAAGGGAAGCTGGTTAAGGAGAGGTACTGTGCCTGTGCTCCTAGGAGGGTGCTTGCTGGCTTTGTAATGTTGTACTTGGGTGTTTATGGAAAGATTATAAAGCAAATTATTTTAGAATATTTGTTGTAGGCTAATGTAATTGTACAGGTTAACTTTTTTGGGGTAGCGATCTGTACAATCCGATTTTGCACTGCTCGGCAGCAGTGCGAGGTGGCGTCACAGAATAGCGCTGCCGCTTTGCAGTAATTTGGTATAATTTGAGGCCTTGTGGCTCAATTATACCAAAAACTGCAGAGCGATCCGGTGACGTTATCGTAGCGGCGCTACATGTGCAGAAGCGAATTATAGCACTACTGCTGGGAGACATGGCCAGATCATTTCTGTGTGTGTGTGTGTGTGTGTGTGTGTGTGTGTGTGTGTGTTCCGTTTACAAATGCACTGTAATTTGCACGGCCAATCACATGATGGGGCCATCACGATTAGTATATGCCTTTTTTTTAAAAAAATTTTTATTTTTTAAAGCGGTGCGATTTCTGGTAGGATCACGGCCTAACTCGGAATAATGCCTTTAGCCTCTTCCTCCTACAATGTGGAAAGACATTCTTTGACTCCATACTCTGTAATAGAGGAAATGTCCTACACAGAGCCGTAGATAAGAACACGTACGCCTAACATAAAAGGTTGCCTGTTTAAATTGGCGTATTTTAATATTCGTCAAGCTTTTATAAATGTATGAAGATTGTATTTTACAAAGTACTAAGCTTTATAAGGTTTGGCATTAATCGGTACAAATCTGTACTGTAGAAGGTTTCATTTAAAAATGTGGTACTAAAATGAGTTTGGTTGGGGCAAAACTGGACATGGGTAGCTACAGAAATGCGTGGGAGTGCTGTAAAATGCCTCATGATGAGACAACAAAATGGAACACTTAAAAATGCTGCATAGTCATATGTAAACTGGCTCTGTTAGAGGCCTTTGCTCCTACCGGATCGTGCGCTCCTTATACAGCTCAACCGCAGATATAGCGCGGTCCTCGGGGTCCACCCCAGACCACCTCGTTAGTAACGGGGTCGCGAAAAACAAAATGGCCGCCGCAAAAAAGAAATGTAGAAAAAAAATGGCGGGTGCTACCGTGTCCGCCGGAGGGAAAGCTGAGAACTCTCCCAGCGTTCCCAGACCCGGTGGGGCAGCGGCAACCGCATAAATCTCTTACCTTGCATTTGGCCGGTGTCTGTCAGTGTTCGGAATGCCCAGCATATCACTGCTGTGTTACGATCGCACTGCGCATGGGATCGGGTTTCAAAGAAGAGACTGTGGTGTCCCTGCTTTGTTTACACAAGCCACGTGCACGGCGTGCGCAGACGGCCACGGCGCGCGCACACGGCCCTCAACCCTCAGCCCTCACCGAGTGCACAGAGCACCCACAGAACACCGTGTGAACACCGTGTTTGAGAAGGGGGTTACTGTGAGTAGGGAGGGGGGTTACTGTTTGAGCAGGGGGGATATTTTTAGCAGGAGGGTACTGTGCACAAGGGGGGGGGGATACTGTGTAAGCAGGGGTGTACTTTGAGCAAGGTTGGGGGGCTGTGAGCAGGGGGGGATGTTTTGTCCCAATTTTACCCAACCATCCCAAAAAAAAAATGAAGAAAAAAAAATTATAATTTAAAAAAAACGGGAGCCACGTGAAAACCGCGTTATAACCGAATTCGCGTTATAACGGTTGAGCTGTATCATCTGCATAACGTATAGCTCCGTTAGAGGCCTGTTTTGCAGTTCTGAGTGGCTCTGGCTTTCAAAACGCGACAATCTTTCGGATGCATCCAAAATCTATAAATCAGAAGTATGCAATTAGTGTTTTTCCAACTTTATAAAAAAAAGTGATAAATATGAAAATAATGGATGTATTTGTAAAATTAAATCTGCCACACCTTTGGAAATGTAAGAATACAGGAAAGTGTACTTTGCAGCCCCATAAATAATTACATTGTTCATGTACCGTGAATGTTCATATCTTGCATTCAAATGCATATGATCTTTGTAATAATTCTGCTAAAATCTTGGCTGGGTAGAAAGATTAACTTGTGGAAAAAAAAAACCTTTGTTCTGCATAAAGCTTTTTTTCTTAAATTAAATATATAAAGATTGAGGGGCTTGTTCAAGCACAGTGTTTCACAATCTAGATGTATATTTATTTTTGTTCCTCGCATTACATTTTTATCAAGCACATTTTTATAGCCATTTTCTATTCATAAATCCTTACAAAACTTCCCCCATAATATTACTTTGGTATGTTTCAGTGACCTAACTTGAATAGTAAATTATCATACATGGGCCAGTTGGGTAATGGACATTATAGAGTAGGGCTCCCAGAGTGGCAAAACTAGCAAAAAGGTTGTAATCACCAACAGCAGACAGCTTTAAAGTATCCCCCTTTTGTTTCCTGCAAGAGGCAAGCATGGCATTGTATTGCTGCTTCTTCCAAAGCTAACATTTAAATAGGTTATGCACTCTCCATGACATTCCCATCATGTCTATAGTTTTTATAGATACACGCGTCTTGCCCAAGTGACGGCACTCGCTGTTTGTTGTTTTCACCTCTTCCAAACAGTTCAGTTTCTGTCAAGTGTTACTAAGTGGCATTGTGCTTTAATGTGGGGTTCAAAAGCAAATCCAATGTTGTAGACGTCGGCGCTTTAAACATGTCCCCCAGCTGTTAAATTATGTACTGTATATGGTTTTGCAGTGAGGTATATCAGGAGGCGGGTGGGGTGTGGGTGAGACTTTTGTAAAAATAAACGGATCCTTTTTTTAGGCACGTGCTCATGTATTTGTTTTACATGTGACCATGAGCCCTACATTAGCAATAGTCATGGGAGTCAGACTCTAGCATTTCGCAGCCACAACCCTAAAAACTGCACATTTAATGCTTTTGAATCTCCTATCACTATTTATGGAGAGCCTTTCCATTGCTACATATATCAAAGCAAACAAATGATCAAGCCACACTCTGAGCAAGCCATTTTTCAATGCATTCCATCCACAGTTGGCCTTGTTCGGAGTTGGACTTGAATTACATTCGCCTGATCGTTTACCAGGACTGTGAGAGGAGGGGCAGGCAAGTCTTATTCGATTCCAAGGCGGTCCTTGAGATTAAAGATGGAACAGCACAGGTAAGAGAGGCTTCCTTCTCAGGCTCTATATTACCCTGT
The DNA here is from genome assembly GCA_036426205.1 of Ascaphus truei. NCBI lineage: Eukaryota > Metazoa > Chordata > Amphibia > Anura > Ascaphidae > Ascaphus > Ascaphus truei. The sequence goes on along the minus strand of CM071567.1, from coordinate 226,686,916 downwards.
ATGCTGACTCCTGCTAGCATGTCCCTTCACCTGTAACCCCTAAAGTGCCGGGTGCTTCTCTTATGCCAGGAGAGGTTAATGATGCATTAAAGTGAAAATGAAATGAACACTGAACACTGTCTATACAACGCGCGTTATTTATTTAGTACTCTTAGCGATACATCCGGGTTTTATTTCTGTCGGTAAATGCTTTATGGAATTGTCATCCTCCATGTTTCTCTTGTTCTTATCCACACGGTCTTCTGTTTTGTGAGTAAAATATGTTGATAAACTAGTTCGGCTGCTGAAGATTGGGAATGCTGCAGTAATGTAGAAATAAACCCATTCAACCCCGTTACAACGCGATGCAAGTGTGGCTCCCAATTTTCGTATTTATGAATACTTTACAACACGATTATTGGTATCTTAAATACTGTATTGTACAATGCATAAAATTGTACATTATTTCTAACGCGATTTGCTTTTAAATATAAAAACGCGATATGATTCTTTGGACCCCAAGCGCAGCGTTCTAAGAGGGTTGAGCTGTATATACTTTTTATTCTGACGGCTGTAGCAGTTTTTTTTTTTTCTTCTTGGTGACCATAGCAGATCTAAAAATATTAACCCCTTTTCTGCCAATTGGTAGCAGTGGAATGATGATGATTTTCGCCCTAGCTGAAAGTAGATATGCTAGGCTCCTTCATGTATTTTATACGTTTTTCAGGATTTGTAATGTGACTTTTTTTTTTCTTTTTTTCTGGGTTTGACAATTAAGAACATTTTGCTGTAATAGTACACCTTTTTTCACACCTGTAGCCAAATGCCAAATGCCAAATACCAAATGACATATTGTGAACTTGGAAATTACATCTAATTTCCATTTACAGGGCTGAAAAAATCCACTTGCCACTCTTCTGAGACAAATTGGGGTGACTGCGGATATGTGGCGCTGAAAGACCGCAGCTGTTGCAGAGTATTTGGGGAATCCCTACTGCTTGCTCAAGTCACACCCCATAATGCCATGCGGAGTGCTATGCAAACGTTGTGGGGAGCGACTTTAGGAAGCAGAATGGTGATTGACAGCTCTGCTTCCAAAGACTACCTGCAATAGGGGTCTTGTGTACCCCGGCCCCTACTGTGCACCTAAGTGACAACATTCCATCCCTGATAATTTGGTGCAGGAATTGGAGAGGTCTTGGGTGAATTTTCACATGTACAAGCATAGATAAAAACTATTCTATGTATTGAATATCAAGATTGTTAGTTCTCAGATATAGAGTAGAGATGGACCAACCAGTCTGTAGCCGTACCCTGGAATCTGATATTTTTTGTCCCCAATCTGCCTTCAGAGACCTATTTTAGTAGTCACGATGTGTTTACTCCCCCCCCCTTCAAACATCCCTGTAACATGGGCAGATACTTCTGTACTCAAAAAGGAGCATGCCTGAGGTACCTGGGAGATATATGCTAATGGGATATGCAAGGTATATTTAAATGACTCGTATCCCACACTTCCTACAAGGATTTCCATAAGGGCTATACTGAGTTGACGAGTCTAAGGCACCTGGTGAGGAATGAGGTACTGGTGTCAGGCCCAACAGGATTCGATCTCTACTGCTCAAACCTGTAGCCCTATCCCCCTGGTTTTCTTTAGAAGCGGCCTGCTTGCATTACCTTGTTGCCACTGACCGTTCAATGTTCTTAGTGCACAAACAAGAGCACACTCCTGCGATACCTGGGAGATATGCCAATAGCTGGACTAGATACAGGTGTGAGCAGCAGAGCTCAAAAATATTTTGTGATAGTGTGACAACCGGTTTAGCACACCTGTAGAGCTGTTGCCAAGAATAACAAAGGTTGTGGGTTCTAATCCTATTGGGCCTGACACCAGTACCCCATTCCTCACAAGGTACCTTAGACTTGTCACCTCAATACCGTATAGTGAATTTGGAAATTCTTTTAGGAAGTGTGGGATAAGCCATTTAAATACACTTTGCATGTCCCTCTGGTACCTCAGTTGTGCTCCTTCTTGAGCACAAAGGTCTCTCCCTAGGTCATTAAGAGGGAATATATACAGAACGTGAGAGAGACATTGGTGAAATAGGATACACATGATTTTTGGTGATCAGTCTCCAAAGGCATTTTTATTTCCGATCTGCGGATGAAAGGAGCTGGTCCAATCTGTGGCGGATTTGAATTCCTGCAGAGCTTTTGCCCATCTCTAATTGGGAACCACCCTCTGATATTGTCTTCATGCTTGGAACAGTTCATCTTGTAAATCCCGAAGTAGGCTCCAGCACACTATATAATACATAGAAACACGTAGATAGTTTCAGAATAAGTCACAAATTTAATAGCGTGAAAAATATAAATGTACAAAATTGGAACTGCTCACTGACTCATTTAGCAAAGTATACAGCTACTGTATAATTATCACACTAGGGTGGGGAGGGGGGGGGGGGGAAGAGATACAAAGTAAAGGGAAGTGTGGGGTAAAAATGAAGGTATGGGGAACAGAAAAACATATAAAGACACTGGGGTAGGGTAAGAGGGGCAACGTTTTAGGGTAGGAACCCTTTCTTCTGGCCCGTTCCCTTGGGTTCACAGGAACCTCACGGTACTTCCCTTGACCCTTATCCCCCCTCTAGGACACAAGAATGAAAGCTTAAGCAAAAATCACAGAGTAATGCAATCTAGCTCTTCTGTGAACAGCTATCCGCAGTAAAGGTAAGTATATCAGGGTAAAGCAAACCGTCCTTATTCTCCGTGTTCACAGGCAACTAGCAAGGGCTTCAGGTACTCTTCTTCTCTCTAACTACTGCAGCTGCGGTGGCTGTTTGGGCCCACTACGCTTCGTGCACCTCAACATTTTTCATCATATTTTCTGGTTTAGAGTGCTGTCTATTATTGTTTATATAGTTCATCTTGTGTTGCCATTATATGTGCTTTTCCGATCAATGCTGCATTTCTGTTTATCATTCCCGGAGTATAATTGCACAATAGTAAGATTACATTGATATCTTCCTGACCTGTTTTTATAATCTTAATTGGAAGGGGTGGGACTCTAGCAAAAGCATCAACTGTATGAGATCAGGTCATGCTCTGGTAGCATTCTTGTAAACATTATGAAACTTAAACTTGTACATTAGACAAAAGGTCGGGTTCTGTGTCCACTGCAGTAATGTAAAATAAATGGATAAAAAACACATTTTCTTTATCACTCCAAGTAAGATTTTGATATGGCCTTGACCTATCTGAAGGGTTGAAGTGGTTAATGCAGTTCTGACTCTGCACCATGTCAAACATGATCACCTGAGCTGAGGGCGGAGCCGGTGGCTAACTGATCATCTGCTTGTGAGCATAAATAGGTCAGGCTGTTTAATATATTAATGCCGTTCAGTCAGTGACTTTAAGCCATGATGCCAAGGTCATGTGAGAATGTCCCAGACTGCAGGTCTGAGTCCGAATAAGATAAATGCAGGCTATTGGGCTCTTTAATGCTGCATCACTCCCTCCCTTTGCTTTGCTCTTATTTATTTATTTTTTAAGCCTTCAGTTAAATGTGTGACAGAGCAGTATGGGGGGTGTGGGGCTGCTGCTTTAAGTTCTCCAGCATTGCTAGCAGCAAAAGGACTTTCTTGGACTTCAAATTACAGACAATCCAGATGGCATGTGCTTTATGTGCGTGTTTTGTAAAAGGTTGGTAATATGATCAGAACGTTATCGCCGCAGAAGTGTGTTGAGCTCAGTTCTACTGTTGGTATAAAATAAATGTATCATAATAGGTGTGTGACTGCATCTTATTGCACATCAGGTTAAGACCGAATCTTCCCACGTGCACAATTTGTTCCTGGGACCTTACAGCAGCCAAACGGCAGCCCAGAAAAAAAGACACTATAACACTAATAAAAAGGGCCCAGGTACTATAATAGAGAGGATACCCAGACCTGTTGCTTGGTTCTAGACTGGTAACACAAAAATATGACAATACAGGTAAACACTGAAGCTTTGTATCTGACTGTGTAAAAAATGCTCACGAACAGAACAAGCACGAGAAAGCATTTTCCAAAACCGCGGTAGCCAAGAATCCGAGTTCAACCATCCAATCGGATCTAACCACTATACAGTGAGTCTGGAAAGAACCCATGATATAGTCAATATAATAAACATTGAAATAAAGTTACCCCCCCAAAAAATAATCCATTGCAATATTGCATGTAACCTTGTGAGAGACAAAGTTTACAAGAGGATCAGTGGTGATGCATCATGTGCCCACTTGTAATGTGTTGACCATTAAAGGGTTTCACTGTTCTCTCTGGTGTGATATTTTGGGATATGTAGTGAAATTCTGATCCAACATTGTTTGATTTCTATGAAAACTGCGCGTTATACTGGAATGTTACGTCCTGTATATACTGGAATACGTTACAAGGTCATGAGCTCTCACATTCGCCCCTCACATTCAAAACATTTCTAAAACTTGTCGCTTTTTCCTCCGCAATATAACTAAGATACGCCCTTTCCTCTGTTGTTCGACTGCTAAAACTCTGACTCAGGACCTCATTCTCTCTCGTCTTGATTACTGTAACCTGCTGCTGTCTGGCCTTCCTGCCTCTCACTTGTCTCCCCTACAATCTATCCTAAATGCTGCTGCCAGAATCACTCTACTCTTTCCTAGATCTGTCTCAGCATCTCCCCTCCTGAAATCCCTCTCCTGGCTTCCGATCAAATCCCGCATCTCACACTCCATTCTTCTCCTCACTTTTAAAGCTTTACACTCTTCTGCCCCTCCTTACATCTCATCCCTAATTTCTCGCTATGCACCATCCAGACTCTTGCGTTCTTCTCAAGGATGTCTTCTTTCTATCCCCTTTGTATCTAAAGCCCTCTCCCGCCTTAAACCTTTTTCACTGACTGCCCCACACCTCTGGAATGCCCTTCCCCTGAGTACCCGACTAGCACCCTCTCTATCCACCTTTAAGACCCAACTTAAGACACACTTGCTTAAAGAAGCATATGAATAGCACTGTGGATATTCTGAACACAGGATACATAAAGATTGGCCCCCTGCAGACGCACTTACCAGAACTCCCTCCTACTGTCTCTGTACGTTCTACCTACCTACCAATTAGACTGTAAGCTCCTCGGGGCAGGGACTCCTCTTCCGAAATGTTACTTTTATGTCTAAGGCACTTATTCCCATGATCTGTTATTTATTTTATCTGTTATTTATTTGATTACCACATTTATTACTACTGTGAAGCGCTATGTACACTAATGGCGCTATATAAATAAAGACATACAATACAATACAATGAGCGATGTACACCTGTATATTACGTCTCGCCCAGCTCTGTGTTTAAATGCAATACAGGCAGTCCTCTGTTATCCAACGGAATCCGTTCTGGAAGTAGCGTTGGATAGTGACACCGTTGTAAAGTGAGTCCCATGTTAATCACTGGCGGTGACCGTTGGATAACGCTTGCCGGCGTCAAAATGGCCCATAGAGTTGCGTTGGATATGCCATTAGTTGTAAAGTGAAACGTTGGATAGTGAGGACTACCTGTTCATGTATATCTTTGTCCTTGGTTTTCTAGTAAAAATGTTTGTGTTCAACTTGTCACAGTATCTGATGTTGCTACCAGTGTAGCAGTGTGTAACGCGTAGCTCACCACAAACAAAGCGCGACCGCGGTGTTGAGGTAGGGAATTGGTTAACGCCGACCCACAGCCACCCGGGCGCTTAGGATGTAGAGTGGTCGTGCAAGCCAGGTCAGGATTATAGATGGGAGAATAGTTGTAAGTGCTTGCCAGGTCAGGAGTGGAGAGTTGCGGATCATCGGGGTTCGTAGCCAAGTTCAGGGTAGGAGAGTAGCGGATCGTTGGTGTACTTGGCTAAGGTCAGGACTGGAGACGGGAGAATGGTCGTTTGTAGCCGGATCAGGAGAGGAGAGGAGCGGAGTCGGGCAGCAAGAGGTCAACAGGCACAGCAAGGCAAGGTCACGGAACAGGAATGCAGCAAGGCACCGCGTCACACTAGACTATGCTCAGCAATGAGTATGCAGCAGGAAGGTATATAATGGGAAGTGCTCCAATAGTCAGCCAGGGCGGAACCAGGAAGTAGAATCCAATAGGGCACACCTGTATGCACCAGCAGCCTATGATGCAGCCTGCTCGGGGATGGGGGCGGAACCGATAGTGCGCCACGGAGGTCAGGGACGGAACCTAGAATGCGCGTCACTCATATGCAGGCCCTGTCATCAGAGTGGGGGCGGAGCTTGGAACGTGCATCAGCGGGGAGGCTGGCCGAGCGCACCCGCCAGAGCGGGGGGCGGAGTCAGAACTCGCAGGCGGAGAGTCGGGCAACGAGAGCGCATCCTGGATGTCAGTCGCGGAAGGGTTATTGAGGTGAGGAGACGGTCTGCGACCGCCAGGATGGCGAATCCTCACAGTGTGCCAAAGGTAGCTGTATTATTGCTTGTTTATATTTAACTTCTAATCTGCCTCTGCTCTTCTGCTTGGTTGACATTTGTGGACATAATTCTTATGCAGAAAGGGACATTCGGCCGCGACCAAATCGCCACCGGCGTCCGACCACCAGGACCACTCTCCGCCGGTCACCACATCGCCTTCCAGCATTTAAAAAAAATAATGTGGCAGGATCTTCCCAGCCGCTGCGGCTCAGTGATGGCGTGCGTGCGCCCAGCCGCTGCGGCTCAGTGATGGCGTGCGTGCGCCCAGCCAGGGCGCATTTTTTACATTTCCCGCGTGAGAAGTTTTCAGAATGTGTCCTGGCTGGGTGCGCGCTCACGGGGCGGCGGGGGAGATGTGCGCGGGAAATTGGAAAATGTGCTGGGCACGCTCGCACATGGAAACTGGGGAGGTGCCCCGCAGCAGGGAAGGTCCTCAGAGGACATTTCTTAAATGGGTGGCGAAGCGAGCGGAGGCGAGTTGTCCTGGCGGCGGAGTGCCGGTGGCGAGTCTGGCTGCGGCATAAAGTTCTAGAATTTTTTTTAATTTATTTTTTAATATGCAATCTCTGAGCAGCCACTACTGCATTGTTATATATTAAACAGTCTTTCCAGATAACAGGGTTTGTTTGTTGGTTGCCTAGCAACACAATGAGTGAGTGTTTCTGGACCTGGCACGCTCTTTGGAGCCAGTATTTTACTTCCGGGTACGGGGCTACATATTTGTGTGTGTATACCACCCTGATGAAGGTAAAAACGTTTGCATTTGCTTTGTACAACATATTTGTTTTGGTCACTAACCTGGATGTGCGGTCGTACTTCTCTATACGATTTTGGGTCTAGGGTGAAGTATACACTGTGCAGAAAAAAACAGGACCCCTTTTATTTATCACCATATCTTGCAGAAAAATCACTACATTTTCATGAAAATGTTGAGCAATTATAGGTCTCACAGTAGATCATTACATTTAAGAATTATTTGATAATCTAATATTCTTTGGAATTGTAGATGGCATAATGACCTAATCAAGGGCATAGTTCCAAAATGGTGTTTCACCAAAAGAGATCAGCACGTAATAAAGTGCTTTAGAGAGCAAGAATTATAGTCCATAGCGTTTGCATAAAATGTTTCCTGATCAAGGATGGTCGCTAGGAGGACTGAACAAACACATTTGTAAAACATATTGTTCAGGAGTAGGAGCAGCTGGATTAATGCCCATTTCTCATTTAATGAACATGGATCTACAATAATGTACCTGGTACTTGTTGATAATATACAGTGGCATCAGTTTAGTTAACCTCTGATTCTTCATTGTGCTCCTACATAAATCTACATAACAGACCTGCAATTGTGCAAATTTTCGTGGGGATTGAGTGAGAAATGTATAAGTTGATGAAACACTGCAGGTGTCCTGTGTGAGTGTTGCATGTACACGTAGCTCAGGAGAGGGGTACTTTCTTTTTATTTTATTAACTTTTTTTTTAAATGTATGTATGTATCTATCTATATATTTCTCAAACCGTCGTGTGTGTTTGCCTGTCTGTATGTGTGTTCCCTGTGTCTAGGGGCAATCGCATTGGACCTTTGGCCCGTCACTCCGCCTCAGACCAATGAGATTGCTCCCTTGGCCTGCCCGCCCCCGCACACCTCTCATTGGCACCGACACCACTCCCTCAGGCCAATGACATAGCTCCCTTGGCCCCCCGCCCGCCCCCGCACACCTCTCATTGGCCTGCAGCCAACACACACGACCCCACTGCCACACTCTCCCAGCCCTCACTGAGCTTTGGTAACGCTTCACAGCACCTAACCCTCACTGCTCTGGGAACGCTTCACAGCTCTCACCTCTCAACCCACAAAACCCTCACCGCCTGATACCTCCAAAAGAACTGCGGAATCAGGTACAGACTCTTAGCTATATATATATATATTGTTTTCACCACAGCTATATATATATATATATATATATATATATATTGTTTTCACCACTGCAACACTACCCACCCTCACACAACACCGCACGATCACCTACACACACCGCACGCTCACGGAGCGCACACCGACGGCCACCACCTCTTAACAACCACCTCCCCACCAATGCAGACCACGACCGCACGCCAGACCTCTCCCGGTACCGCAGCCCCTCTACCACCCGCACACACTCCTGCCTACCCTGCCAACACCCCTCCCCTTCACCTCAACACAACCACGCCGGAACGCACGTTCACCGCAAAAACACCACACACCCCCAGCAAACATACACACTCTGCTACTCACTTGCACCGCCACATAACCTGATCGACACCGGACAACGCCCGCATCTCCTCCACTACCACGCAACACACTCCCAGTCTTCCGTGAAGGACATTACAAAGGGAAAATGAAAGGAGGATACTTATCCGAGTTCTGTAGCAAAGTTGTCATTCAAACAATTCTCCAAGATGTTCAAAATCCAATTTTAATGTAGGTTTATGCATATAAAAAAACACAAAACAAAACCAAAAAAAAGCTGTTACGCGCTATAAGTGACACTTCCTTTGATCTTTGTGTCGCAGAAATTTGACTTATAACGCGCGTGCTCGGTGCAACACATGTGTCATCAGGTTGTGTCAGTCAGTGGGGAATGATGTGCGTGTGTGGTCAGTCATGTTTGCATGTGTGTCAGTCATGTGGCATGTTTGGGGTCATCATTGGTGTGCATGTTGTCAGTCCAGTGTGTGCCAGTCATTGTGGGTGCATGTGTGTCAGTAGTGTGTGCAGTAGTGGTTGGGTAGTGTCAGAAGTGGTGGTATGTGTGTGTCAGTCGATGTGTGTGTGTGTGTGTGTGTGTAGTGTGTGCAGTGTGTCCAGTCAGGTTGGGTGCATGGTGTGTCAGTCGTGTGTGTTTGTGTGGTCATGCATGTAGGTGTGATCGTGGGATGTGTCCAGTAGTGTGGATCAGTGTGTGTGTAGTATGTGTGTGCAGTCGTGTGTGCATGTGTGTCAGTCATGGTGTGGCCATCGTGTGTGCATGTGGTGTCGTCACTGTGTTGTTCGTGTCAAGTCAGTGTGTTTTGGTGGTGTCATCAGGTGTTGTGTTTGTTTGTGTGTTTCAGTCTAGCGTGTTTGTGCGCGTGTGGTCATCATGTGTTGTGCGCGTGTGTGAGCATGTGTGAGTGTGTGAGTTTGAGTCGTGTTGTGATTTTTGGTCGTGTGGTGTGTGTGTGTTTTTTGGGTGTTTGTGTGTTTGTTTGTCCCGTGTTGTCTCTTCTCTCTCTGTGTTTGTGTGAATGTCTCTCTGTGTTGTGCCCCGCCACCCCCCTCCTCCCCCCTTCCCACTACCCAGTCGGAGCTGCTGACTCCCAGCCCCCCCCCCCCACCCCCCCCCCCCTCTGACACGTTAGTTCCGTTACCACCCCTCCTCCCTGCCTCTCCGCTCCCCCCCCCCAACACCTAGACCGGAGCTTGCGGGACACGGACTGCGGACCCCAGCCCCCCCGCGACACGTGGTCCGCTACCCCCCCCTCCTCCCTTTACCAACGCAGGATTCACAGGGCGGGGTGGAGCTCGGCCTCAGCTATCCCACCACGTACATCGTACTCCACGCGGGCAGCACACGACCCTTGCGCCGCTTGATGGAATTAATACCCCTTAACACACCTTACGTGACAGCGAATCACACGGCTGCCAATTCAATTTTGAGGGCTGCCGCCTCATGTCCGCGTGTGGGGGAGCAGAGCTCGTTAGGCTGCGGCAGCGTTTACCCTCCATTATCCCTGGGCTCCTCTCCTTCCTCCGGCGGCGCTCAGTCATCGGACGCATAAAGCAGGAGGTAGGATTAGAGAGGGCTCGCGCTGCCGCGCCGTTATGGAGCGCGTTATCGCCGCCGCATATGTCACGTGTGTGGGGCTCTGGGGGTGGGTGATTATGAGCGGCGCTGGCGGCTATCGCCGGCGTCATATTCACTTGTTTGGGGTGTGGGGCTCTGGGGGTGGGGTGATTCGAGCGGCGCTGGCGCTATCGCCTGGCTCTATGTCACGGTGTGTGGGGGTGGTGGGCTCCTGGGGGGGGGGGGGGGGGGGGAAGGTGATAGGAGCGCGCCCTGGCTTCTATCGCCGCCGCCGCATCGATTTGGTGGAGCGGGTTTGAGTCCAGGTTGGTGTCTGGTCTTCGCCGAACACAGCCCTCCTCAACTGCCAGCACTGACGTCACATCCGTTTCATTTCTCGGTCTCCCAAAAAAAAAAAAAAAAAAAAAAAAAAAAAACAATTCTTTTTGCCCATCACGAATGAGGTGCCACTAATGGAAGTTTCACTTCAAAAAAAAAAAAAAAAACAGGTCATCCTTCCTATCCATGAAGACAAACACTGTTCAGTGTGTATAACGGAGCAATGTTTTATTCCATGTAATCACAGAAGGCGTTTTTTTTACTTCTGAAATATATTGTGCTTCTGATTACTTAAAAAAAAAAAAATGTAAGTTAAAAAACCACATGGCGTACAGTATGTATTAATAATTCAAGGCAAATGTTAACCGATTGAAGCGGCAAATTTAAAGACGTTCTCCTAGAAAAGGTTCGTTTTGTAATTTGCAATGCAGCTTCCTAAAGGCTTTGTATACCACTTAAAATAAATCGATACTGCAAACTCTCAGATATCTGCCATGTTATTTGACACAATGCAAAGGATCATAAAAGGATCGATGGCAAGATAACTTTCTCCATGGGAATAGTCATCATCCATCCTTCCAGATGCTTCGGTAGATGGTGACGACAACTGCAGAATTCATATAACCACAATGGTGCCACAATTTGACCAACTTAAACAATGTTACAAACTATGTTAATTTGAACAAAGAATGTTTATGGTCCCTAATTTGAGTCCAACAAATGATACATAATGCAACTCTTGCATCAGACTCAGATTATAAACGATAAGTAAAATACTATATGGAATTATCAAGGCCCTAAATACTATATGGAATTAATCTATGCTCTAATCATGACGTACACAAAGTATTATTATTATTAGAGGAGTAACTACAGACTTCCAGAGTTTGTCGACTGGCCGATTTATAGACGGATACATCCTGTTTTTGATCCTCAGAGCATTGAGTGCCTTCCGTGTATGTCCTTAAGGACTTTACAAAAACTAAGAATAAAGCCTTTTATCTTTGTAAACGCGTCACTGCCGAGCTTGTATTCAGGCTTGCTGGGTAACGATCACAATGTTAATTGTTGTCATTTTCTCTTAAATACAGTATAAATGGAGTCCAATATGCCATTGACAGGCAGCTATGGTGCCATTTCGTTATTAGTCCATCAATTACTAATGGAAGTTAAAATATTAAGGAACATAGCTTGTCTATTTCTCTAAAACACTCATGAAGAATGGGTCTCGTCTACATTCAATATACACTACAGATCAACATGACTACGACTTTGATACTATGCCTACATGCCTTAAATTACCCTAAAACCTTAAATGTATGTTATGTTCTTTAAAAAAAAAAAAAAAAAAATAAAAAAAAAAAAAAAAAAAAACTGGAAGCCGAAAAGACTTCCAGTTCAATTTGGGGGTGGGGCGATGAATTTTATATCAGCCCATCACTTTTTTCTGCACTCGATGGCGTTCTTCTTTCTGGGATTTCTTTAATGAACCAAACCAAAACCCAGAAAGCTCTAATAGAGGTATAATTAGTATTGTTTCTTGCGAACAGGGTCTTGCCCTTGTCGTGGCTCCCAGTCCTCACAATGCTTTGGCCAAAGGTTAAAACTAAAAGACCCCTTTCAAGAAAATATATAGTATTTTTACTGTGTATTTCTTTCCATTTTTGGATGTAGCATTGGGCCTTAAAAAAAATGTCGTCTGTTGTTTTCTTTAAAAAAACAATTGATTTGTAAATAGTCTAATAAAAATGTCAAGTGGCTTAATTTACTGCCAAGTATATTCATTTGACAAATGGCTACCGAAGGATAAGCCCCTCCATTAACTTTAGCGAAGTAAGAGTACCTGTATATTAACCCAGTCTATACCAAGTCAATAGTCTTGCCGATATTCAACAAAAAGTTGTTATCCACTAGAACGATACTGTGTTTTTGCTCGGCTTAGCTGTGGTCAAAATCTATTCATTACCATATTCCCAGCGCTGCTGTGTGTTAGTATTGGGTCGCCAAAAGATAGATGGCCAAGATAAATTCCAAAAAACAGAACCCGTTTAAGGACTTCATTAAGAAAACTCTTGCTATGTGCACGTCAACAGGGTCCTCCTCACGAGTTGTGAGGAGGTTTTTACGCCACGGTTGCTATGCTAACTGTCTTTAATGTGTCGTCTGCCAAACAAGTTTTTTGTTTTTTTTTTTTGTTTTTTTGGAGAGACATTCCGCAGAAATATCTTCCCTGACCGGTATATTCCTCTTTGTCAACGTTGCATTACTACATTTACTTTTGCTTAAAGCGGAATAAACAGTCACAACAATTTATATTCAATCTTGCAGAAGCTATCCCGACAATTCAAAGACCAAACTTCCCCTAACATGTGAATTATGGTTGGGCAATTTTCAAGACTATACAGCATAACTGCTGGTCCCCCTCGTTTATTAGATACACAACAGTCTTGAGGGCAACCGTTTCCGGAACGGATTACGGTGGTACTCACCCTAGTGCCCAAGTGGGGTATAACGGATGTGACTTTGCGAGATTGGACCGATTGAGAGGGGGTGTCTTTAGGAAGGATTTTTATGGGGTGGTCATTTTGGCACTATGTTGGAACCCATGACCAAGTAGTAGTTTAACCGGCAGTTTTATAAGCTGCACAAACCTGGAACAAAGATACATGTGAAACACACCTGCAGTGTTTTCTTCACATCGTAATGGTGGTGTTGGTGTACCCGTGTATTACAAATAACGGGAAGTCTGATAATGAACGACTAGGAATTCTAATAAACCTGCATATTATCAAACAAGACAAACAGTTACCTCTTCTGCTTTACAAATAGTCAGTCCCTAATATAGTTACTTTTTGGATATATAAAAAAAAAAACAACAAAATTTATTTCACTAGAAGCGTTACATGCATGCTTGATCAGCCAAGAAAATACAGAGCAATAATCATACTGCTGATTTTTTATATATCCAAATACAAAACATACAGGAAACAGCATTTTCTCGAGTCAGGACACTCATGGATTTTCGAACTAGTAGTACACGAATTTAATAAATTACACACAAATAAAAGGACAGGAGATTATGGTAACCAGAGCACTCTCTGTACCCACACTCTTATGTCCTATGCCATTCACCCCGTCATAATTGCACTACCATGGCAGATTTTAAGGGTTTAAGCTAAATAAGCGACAGCTCAGTACCCGCCACAATATGAGGGGCCTAAAACATAAGAATTTCTCCTCTAATATTATAAGTATTGTGCGGGCCCTGGCAAATTAAAAGTATTCTATGTCACGTCTAAAAAAATCTGAAATTTTTTAAAAAAATCAATAGTGTTTTGATCGTTTTGTAACAAGTGGAATGTACAGTACAAGCAACCGTGGCAGGTAAAAAAGCACGGACAGTTACTCATAACAATTCGCAGATGAATATAATGGTTTAGTTAGATTTTCCTTCTACTTACATCCAAAGCCCTGTTTAAGTTCTAGGAATGGACACTTCAATATGTAGGACTCAAAGCTTAGGTAAGTAGTCCTTTCACTATATAGATATTTTAGTTTTTATAAGGGCTCGTGCGAAGTCTTAAGCCAGCACGTGCACTTTACCTCCTGCTGATTTATGTACAACCAGTTCACTACAACCTGAAGAATTCACTCTGTCTAAATTGAGCCCTTTGTGGTAATACGCTTTTTCCCACTGCCTACAGTACACATCGAAAAGACCTGTGAGGTTTACAATAGCTCTTACACAACTTCATTTAGGGGAACTCAGTTTAGTCAATAAAGATACCACAACCTGCACTTCTCCCGGGCAATGATGTTACTAAACTTGAACTACATTACTCTACAACAGTGTATACAAATGACAATGCGCACTTATGACTCAACTAAATGGAGTCGGGTCCCCCCCCCCCCATAAAAAAACCAAAAATACTGATTCTTTGTAAGCTGTCCGATAAATATAAAAACTCTTTCGGGAGGAATGTTGGCACGAGTTGATTATTTTCGGAAACATTGACATCATGGTCAGCCACAAACAGTCAGCGATCAGTGCGGGAATGGCGTCTCAGGCAGATAGTTCCCCTTTTTGAGGAACAAACACTTTATTTATATAGACTCGAAAATGAATAATGCTATAAGCAAATAAGGCTAAGGCATAGCTTGCTATTTTCAACATCACTAACATTACAATAGTAATACTATATTCTATAGATAATGTCAGGTATCTCAGAACTAGACTTTCAAACAAACATCATAACGGACTTTAATTGAAGAATTTGCCATGGAAACACGAGGTCGTTTTGCGTCGCAAGCGTCATTGAGCGCAGAAAGAAGGCGGAAACAGGTAATGGAACTCCCATCAGCCCAAAGCGCGACGCTCCGTGTATGGTGGGGGGGGGGGCTCGGGAGGAAGTGATTTTTTTTTGCCACCTGAGGCCCGTGCCATCAGAACCAATGGTAAATCCGCCATCGTTTACTGCAATGCCGTCATTTTGGCTGTTCAATACTGTACCTTCAAATAGTTTTAACAACTCAGGATCATACCTAATGCGGATAACACAGGGGTAAGGCAGCTTTACCTAAAATCGTCCCAGGGCTTCCTGCCATGGCGGAGTGGTAAAACTGGACCCTTTGATGGATTCTGTGATCTTCTACAGGATAACCATGTGCCTGTGAACATAAAACAATAAATTCAACTTAATCCAAACATTACGATCACATCAGCTTCAAACAAAATCGCAATTCAATGTTTGTCATTACATGTCCCGTGGAACATAAAAGTAAAGCCAGACTCGGAGCTCGTACACACTTGGTGTTCAATAGACCAGTTGATGGTGTAATTATGGTCACTAAGCAGATAAGTTACATTAAATTCAAGAGAGAAGTTCCATGCAATGGTTCCCGACTGGCATATTGCCTGATCAAAATAAGCCTAATAAGTCTCTTTCAGTGGCTCTACGATTGTTAGAATTTAAAAAGGGTTTATATTTACTCAGAATAAGTTGGCGTTTGTTCCCCAATAGCTATTGTAAATTGGCATGGGAAACGCTGTTACTGATAGCGCTCGAGCCACAGGCAGAGTTTGCTACCTTTTCTATAGCGCCTCAGCTGTTACATGTGACGATCAAAACAACAGGAAAAGTGGGAGAAGGAAGAATACCTGGGAAATGTCTCTGCGCTTTGTCCTGTTCAGGCAAGGAGGAAGGATGATACGGAATGGCAATCTTTTCCTGCGAATTATGCGGGTTGGAGCTGTAATATCTTGCATCTCAGCATACAAAGTCTCTTCTGTCGCCTGCAAGACCGGGTAGAGGAAAGGTCAGATGTTCACGAGAATGACGGAAATCGTTTGGGCGTTTCAGTACCTGTCATAGTATTTATTCCATCAGTCTCCATGATCCTCTCTAACAAGAAAGGCGTTCTAAAACTAAACTTTTTCAATGCGGGCACACTTTGAGGCAATACGAAATCTTAAACTTTGCGCTGGCGTACAATTGCATCCAGGCATAATTAACGCTCAGTAGGTAAACTGCTTAATGCTAATTATATCCCCAGTGCCAAGGATTTGGAGTAAAGTCTATAATCACTTCTCTCTACAAGACTCCTTTTCGCCTCGAGTATACAGAAATAAGGGTGATAGTTTAAACACTTAAAAAAAAAAAAAAAAGAGAATAACTGGATCTATATAATAAACACTTTATTCACCCAAACCGAGTTAAATGAAAAATTTACTTTATTGTTTGGAAATTTTCATCCAATACTATGTCATCAATTTATCCTTATAGAGAATTTTTAGTCTTAAAATTGTGTATTTTCTTATTTACATGTTGTTTAAAGTTTTAAATATAGGTGCCTACGGTGGAGTGGGGAGATGGTGTGGAGAGATGCATATATACATACAAAAAAAACATAAAAACTAAAAAACAGAAGCCAACTACATGCCCCATCAGAGTTGCAGATAACATTTTTTTTTTTTACAAAAAGTCTGATTAAAAATATTTTATGCCATTTTTACGCATCATTTTTATTCGAACGAGAATATTCTTTACAATCAGTCAGCAAGGGGGGCACAATTGCCCTTTGCTACACTAATCTTTGGTGTTTTCTAGGACATTGTTTTAATTTTGATGACCCCTTTATTTTAATCTGTTTAGGAAAGCGTGTATATAGATACAATTGCGAATGTCTGTATATAATGTATAACCTGCTCATTTATGTAACTGTATTGTAACATTTATATTTGTCTTAACTCTGTGGCCCAACATACTTGTACGTTGAAAAGAGAGTAAATCTCAATGTATTACTTCTGGTAAAAATATTTTATAAATAAATTAAATTAATTTTGGAAGGGGGATATACCCATCTGAATGCTTTGTATTTATTTTCTAAATCCCAGAAACTAGTTCTTGTTTCAAACATAAAAATTAGTAAAGAAATAGATGTTTTAGATTACTTCTATCATAGAAAATTGTGCTATTCACACTTAAAAACTATAGAACGTATGTTGATGTGCATGGTATAATGGTAAAACAAAAATCCCCGAATGGATTAAGAATATAGTTATTATTGTACGACATATCCCACTGTCGCAGGATTTCCAAAAATACATCTTTCACACAATCAACTCGACTCATAATAGATGTCTAGAAAGAAAAAGAATAATGAGTCCATGCTTCGAAAAATTTTGTTATGCGTTTTTTTTGCTCAGGCTTTTGTTTCATGCTGCACTTCACTCCTGACACGCCTCGCCACCAACCCCCCTCATGACACGTCCCAACTCCCTCCTCCCGCGCTTTCCCTTCCAAAAAACCTACATACAACATCGCCGGAGAGGAAAACTCGCGTGTCGTGGAAAGTAGCACTTGTGCGCTGCTCGCTTCCCTAGGACAAAGCGTAGATACATTGGAGGCAGCAGTACATATTTTAATTATTCATACATCTGAGTCAGGCTGTTTAAATGAAGGATCCCCATTGGATTCATTCATTTATTTTTTTGTAGATAATTGTATAAAGCATTTGTAACATGGATTTGAATGCTCTGTAAGAAAAAATCATTGTGGGGCTAACAATAGGTGACAGAAGCGCAGAAGGTCAAATCTAGTGCTTCTTGCTCCCAGAAATTGAGTGTCTCCACAGAGTTGCTTTTGAGCCCTAAAGCACTTAAACAAGTCAGAATTGCAGATTGGGTAAGATCATCATTACCAATTAGTACTGGAAACACTTACCACCCTGGGGACAACGCCATGCTCTAAACTGGTTTGTTGACTCCGGCAGCAGGCCGTTGGTTAGCTGCTGACCAGTTTTCTGGAGGGGATAAGGAGCTTGGGAGAGTGGGAATGGGTATTAAGAGGACCTCACGGGAAGCTGGCAAAAAAAACAGAGCGTAAACACTGTCAGGCAAAAAGTAAACACAAAATTCTATACATTCACATAGGTTAAACCGGATAAGGCGGAGGTGATATATGAATGGTGAACCAATAAGAGTCATTTGTCCTGCTATCTTTAGAAGTAGTAACTCCCACAGAGATAGGAGGTGCACTACAAAATGTTAATCCACAAGTAATAGAAAACAAGGGGCGTTAGAGTGTCAAAGAAATAGGCCAAGGGATGTTAGACGGAGTAGTTGATTTGTGACAGAAAGAAAGATCGGCTTTTATTAGTGCTGCAGAAAAAATTTTTTACAGCAATGTACACAATTGGGATAAATTAACCTTCAGTAGTACCCGAGAATCAAATACTCATACCATCAAAGATGCTAAGGAACGTTTCCCAGCACTTGTACGTATGTCTTCTAATTTATCCAACACTGCATTTTGCTTGAACCTCTTAGTTGGATTCTTTGTCAGTATTACACCTTTCTAACATAAAAATCACACGCGTTTGCACAATATAGAATGTCTCTCCTGTGCGTCGACTGAGACACAGCAAATCTAGGTTACTACTACTTGGAACTAAGTTCACACAAGTGGAGACAAGGGTGAGACAAGCCTAAAAAATAAATACCGCAGAACTACATAATATTACAGCAGATGTTGCCACTCTGGAAAGCATTTTGTGGTCCTCCGGAACATACACTCCAGATGCAAAAATTGCTGGGGTACTTAGCAGGCAAAAAGTAGAACTGCATGCTACCTTAAATCACTCAGAAATTGTAACCTTTTACTTAAACAACCAATATGAAATGAATCCCACGTAAGCAGTGTACTGGGAGAGTTTTTGTCTGGGACTATGCAGTGAGAAAGTTCGAAGATGGCAACAGGTAAAGGCTTAAACAGACACAAGCTAAAAAAAACAAAAACAAACATACATAAATGTGGCAAAAAACTAAAAACTCATGAAATTACAAAATAGGACAAGTGCATTGTGAGTACTTTGAGCTACTACGAAAAAAAATAGTACATAAATAGAGCTAAATTGAATATGCAACCGCAACTGTCCTTTATGTTTAACTGGGTGTTCTATTCAGTGGTGTTTCCTCTATCAGGTTTGCCACAAAAACCCATCAAAGAATAATTATGCTTTTTGATAGACCGATCTACATTCACTTATAATTGCTTTGTGTCAATCCTGAATGCTTTGGTCAAAGAATTCAAGTCAGACAGCTCATGAAGCAATGGTCGATTACTGATCGAGCAATACCCGTGTCTCCGTCTTCATTGTGTCCTTGCTGGGCATATATCCACACCGGCGGCTGTGTGCTGCGTGAAAAAAACGGCCTCTGTAAAATCGCGCCTAGCAGAGAACAGTCACCCACGGAAAGAGCCTACGATTTGTTATCTCTTTGTGACAGGTGTTGCCACAAACTTTGCTGCTTGTGCCCCTCTTGCCTGCTGAACCCCAGGTACTGAGGGGGCCCCCCCCTACCTGGAACCGTATCAAATGACACTGTGAGTCATGTACTACAACCATCATGTGGACGCGTCTTTGCGATGTACTCGCCACCCTGGAGCCCTAGGTAAGAAAATAGATAGGCCTTGTTGCTCCACCCATTAATATTCTCCGAAGAACGCCGTGCCCCCACCCACAATTTTTTGTTAAATATGCAACCCCCAGTACTTTCCACATATAACATTGGTTTACCACTAAAATAATCATACGATCCCTTCATTTCATATGCTTTTTTTTAAAGAATATTAAAAAAAAAACCACCAACCAATCCCAATTAGATTTCTCAATGTATCCGCTGCCCGGTATAAATAGCTACAACAAATATTTTTCACATGCACATACAGTAGAGTGAAAATCTATACAATAAGACCCAACCATCATGTAAACAGTGTTAGTAGTTCCAATCATTTTATTTGACCATCTGCACGATTACCATTCCGTGGGGGAAGACAAATCAAACGTCGCATAACTGTCTGAGAGTGGGGTGGCCTGGAAGGTGTTCGCTGAAAAGCCTTGGGCTCTCTACTGTTACTGAATTAGGAGCAAAGTTTCTATAGATCTAAAAGGCTACTCAAACTTTGGTCAAGAAAACAGAAAGGTCAATCCCTTCACCTCAACAGGTGACATCTGTGGCACTTAAAAATTGATGGATTTGCATCTAAACCTGGCGACACACTTTTCGAGCGGCTAGTCCAAAGCTGGTGTATACCCGGGTGATTGGGTTTGTGACTGTTTTCTCGTTCGCCCGAGTGCATTGGTTTATTTTCCCAGGCAGGGAATTGACGCATTTTCTTCCCGCTGCTGCATACTGCACAGTATATAATATACTGATACAATTCTGAATTTTACCATCTGGTAGACACGCACAGCATTGCAGCCTATTAAATCTATATCATTTCAATTAACAGATCAGCCGCGCCCATCCAGCCAGGCGAGAACCCGGCCTGGGAAGGAAAATGACAAGGGAGCTTGTCAGGGTGTAGAGAGCGCGCATCCAGGTATCTGCCAGGTACCATACTGGGAGTTTGCTCGATAGGAAAGTGTCGTGCAGGCAGTACTGTAAAAGAACGTACCCATTTATAGGCCAATGAACAATGTTTAATGATAAAGGAAAGTTTGCTCAGCCAGATTTCATGTTCCATGGACTCTGACTGGGGTATTGCTGTCAAACAGCTTTCCTACTACGCTGCTCTAATCTGAGACGGGATTGTGATTTGCGGTGCTAAAATACATATCCCCGAATGCTACTTTGGAAAAAATGTGTAACGGGATCCAGCCCACCTGTACTCAACAAGTTGCGTAACTTACACCTTTAAAATATACACGTGTAAATGCATCTGATACTTGAAGAGTTTAGCCATAGCATGGATGAGAAAAAAAAACTAACACAAACCTTTGTTGTGCGCAGAGAGTTTTATAAAGAATGAGCAAGCAGGCCCTTCCAATGGTTGGTGTGATCTTCACGGTTCTGCTTATTTTCTCAAAGCTCGGATGCTCAGGCCAATCCCATTGTTAAAGTAGTTGTTCAATCCAAACCTATAACAAAATACATATATGATGCCAGGGTACCATATCTAGAGCAAGGGTGACCAACCTCAGTCACACAGGGGGCCACCAATAGACGGGGTAGTTTGTAAAACAAAGCACAGGCGCTTCAAAAAAACCTTCATGCTGTGTTCCAAATTGAAACACGTGTACAAATTGGCATAATTGCCTTGATACAGTGTAGTAAGTGTCGGTATACAACATATGGTATGAAATTAGAAATCCCATGAGTCCTTTGTATCAGCAACGAGCCTCTCATAGTGAGAATCCTAATGCATGATAATTTTATGCATGAAGTATAAATCATTGATCCGGTGCGTCACTAATTAATGTGCGTGAAACCCACGAGTACTGGTTTGATACAGGTCTCCATTTACATAATCGTCTTGTTTAGAATCACAAGTCCACAACAGTTATAGAACAAGAGATGGGTACTCCGTCGAAGATAATAACAGAGGGACTGTAAGTAAGCCTAGGAAAATGTATGGGCCCATGTAGTTACAGGGTTAAACACACTAAGCTCTATGAAAAATTCTAGACACACTTACCAGTCTCTGTGTATCCTTCGAGTGTGCATCGTCATTTTGTTTCAAACTCAGGGCCGCCAAAACACCAACATCAGGTTTCAAGGATAGCACTGCTTCAGCATGTGCACAATCAGTTGACTGAACTACGAATTGAGTCCACCCTATGCGTAAGGCAGAGCTATCTAAAACCTGACCGTTTGGTAGTCCCTGCGTACTGGAGTTGGCCACTCTTGCTCTAGACAGATTTAGACAGGAGTGCCGATAGGAAAACTTGACAGATAATTAACACATATGTATCATTAACACCAACTCCTCTCAGAAATAAAGGTCTTTACTACGAGGACAACGAATGTGGAAAGATTTTTAGGAATTAAATGGGGAAATAAAACTCATGAAAATGATGGTTGCGTACCTTCTTCAAAACGTATTAGAAGAATACAAGCTAAAGCAACTATTCTATTTGCTAATGAATTAAAAATAAATATACCCATTGGCTTGTGAATGGACATGGAAAGGAGGACACATGGAAGGAGGGAGAGCGCGACAAAGTGAGAGAGAGAGAGAGAGAGGATGGAGTAGGAAAGGAGAAGAAGAGCAGGAGGAGGAGGAGGAGAGAAAGAGAGGGAGAGAGAAGAAGAGGGTGAGAGAGGAGGAGGAGAGAGAGAGAGAGAGAGAGACGAGGAGAGAGAGAAGAAGACGAGGAGAGAAAGAGGGGAGAGAGCGGGAGAGGGTAGAGAGAGAGGGGACGAGAGAGGGGGGAAGAGAGAGGAGGAGAGAGAGACAAGAGATGACAGGAACAGAGGCATAGACAGAGACAGAGAGAGAAGAGAGAGAAGAGACAGAAGACGAAAATAATGAGGGAAGTAGCAGGGATTATTTATTTGTTACCCTAAAATACCCAGCGCATTATTATGTGTTCATTAAAACTACTTCAATAAATAGGGATGACCAATGTAATATTGGGAAGCAGATTTACCCATGTAGAATTGAAATCAGAACGCTTCCATATTGTATTAAAAAAAGAAACAGGTTTTTCCTTTGTATATGAGAATTCCTTTAATGGCGAACACATTGTGACATAATTCTGCGCATTAATTATTTTCTAAGTTCACAACAAGAAGAAAATGGTGTGTTTTTGGTGCTTCTAATGCAGCGCAGGCCAGGAAAGCACAGCAACACGGGTTTAGCTACCTCCAACATCGATGGCGTGCCAAGGGCACGTTGTACGCTAACGAACCTTCGTAATTCTGCAGAGCGACAATGATTTGGTGTGGTGCATTATAGCAACCAATTTTTTTTTTAGAGTCACGGGAATTTGTGTGGCTCACACGGTTTTGCATTCCACACAAACTGCAGAAAAGGCACTCCGGCCAAGCCGGAGGGGGCGAGCTTCAAACATAACGGCAGCAGTTTGCTGCGGCCGCACATCTGTAAAAATACCTAAACAGGAGGGATATGTTGAAAAAAAAAAAAAAAAAGGGAAACAAAAAAAACAGTAATCTATACAAAGAAAAAGAAGCAGCCCGCTGAATATACCACGCTACTGGCCACATAGGAACTTCCACCCGGTGAATCGCTGCGACTGGGGACAGGCGTTCGCCTCCTGAAATTTGCTGCTAACAAAGTAATGGGCAGCCAGACCGAGTTTGGCTGGACATTCTCTCCCCACGACTCCCCTAGTGGGTGGGACTTACTGTGATCGGAACACTGCATAACCATTTATATTTAGAGTTACACAGTATACAATCATTTTTAGATGCAGACTAAATCGTCTTTTTCTATATGCCTACATTTGGCAGTAAAGTAGGTATTCCAATTTTGGGATTGTGTCAAATAATTTCTTCCCTGCCGACGGTGGGAGAAATGACAGCTAGGGAGTGAGAATAGTGTAACATAATTGTGCTAATACCATCCTAGGTTATTCCACTCGGACAGATGCCAGCCCACCCACTTACAACCAAGTCTCGCTCCACTGGCATCTTGATTATGTTCTCAAGGCTGTCCTGCAAACTGGTAATCAGTACAAAAACATCTTAAATGGGAATGGAACGCTCGTTGGCCGCGCTGAAATCGGTGCCATCACAGTTAATTGAATAGACACATTGCTAAGTGATAAGGGGAGACAAAAAAAGACAAAAGTAAAAGTCCGCTCTAAAAAAAAAAATGAACTTCATTAACACAGGGTGACATGCTCTCGTGTTAGTTCAGAATTTAACAGCACCTTGAGAAACTCGATAGTGTAGCCAGCTTCAAAAAGTAGGGTCGCAGCTATGAGTGCCACCTGGAACGACATTGTGTGATTTGCGGCTTATACTTAATGACTACAAGTACCATAGCATACTGGGACAAGAGAGGTTTAAGCCAAAGCTAAAACTGGACATCCTACTTTTACAGGGGGATCTGGGTTTGCCCCATGCAATTGAATAGATATACAAAAAATTTTTATCCATAATGGTTCTCTTTTCGAAACGTGGTACCTTTTATAAGTTTCTGCGCAACGCATTTCTTAGTAAAAATCTCAGTAATACCTCTTTCAACAGAAGAAAAGAGAAAATATCTTACTTGTTTGTGTCTCCCGCTGAAGCTTCCCACTCGGCAGAACACTTTACTAATCATCAAACTGGGGGGGGAACTGGCAAAACGAAAAGGTAATCCTACTTAAAACCAAGGACACCCACAGAGTAAAATCTTGGAAGACTAACGAGACTCCCATGTAAAGCTTTGTTTATCCAGCAGTTTTACCAACCGCAAGCTTAGGTATGGGGGATTTCTGATATATCCCTATACAAAATCTTCATGTGGGAACCGGAATCCATGCCAAAGCTATCCGGCACCCCATCATGTGGCTCCAAGAATTTCCGAGTGCAGTCGGATATTTGAGGCAGGATTCAGTATATAATACTTTATTGAGCGAGTACCTGTATACCATTTATAACCTTGTAATGTATTGTAATTCTTTGAAAATTTGTAATACATGTGTGGTATAACTCTTAGTTTACCAAAATGTATGCTATCCAGAACCTATCCGGTCCGACCCATGCCAGATAACTAAGTGTTTACTGTATATTGATACATACACATGTATATTTGAAAATTTGCATCTTTACCCCTATAGGTTTCAATAAAAATAAGAAACCACTGCATACCCACCCTATAGAAGCAATGTTTAAGAACTTACAAGGCTGCCGTCTTTGAGTGTGAACCTGGATAATAATACCAGGTACCAGAATTAGTTCTCGAGAGTACAGGTTAACTAGTGGTTTTTCTAGTTAGAAGGCAAATCTAAAAATCTACACTTAAAAAAAAAAAAAATCGGACTCACCGGATAAAGTGGAGTTTTCAAAGTAGAACCTTTGTAGCTCATTGCCACAGAACCAAACATCATCTCCCCAGCATCTTGACATCAGAGGCTGGCTTGGTATACTGCAAGAAAATGCATGTCACATTGGAACATCTTGGCAATACGGACCCAGGAGCACGCGTTGTGGGGGTGTTGGCAAGGGCACTAGGATGCATTCGTGTGGATGTACAAAGTGTCACCAAATGTGAGATCTTGATTCTGGGTCAAACACACTGCAAATGCACGCCAGTTCTAGGGGCCAACAGATTAGCATAATTAGTAAACAGAGTCGCATTATACAAGTATGACAAACACAGGGGGTGAGAAATAGCGTGTGCTAACAAAATATTAATGACATACAGTAGGATACAACTTTAAAGAATTTTAGGAACTTAGGTATATTTCCTTTGTCAAGTGTGGCAAACGACGTTGTTGAAGCGGAAACAAGTAATAACAAAAACACACCACATTGAACAGTGCAAATATATAGTCCATGTTATCTGTTGCTATAAGTGCCCCATCACAGTTAACTTGTAGACAGGGGATGGAGCTCCCATTCTGTGTTCTGTAGCTGAAACAAAGCAGATTCGGCATGAGCTGGGCTACCTTCAGTCGGTCCTAAACTGAATTAGCAGACCTGTCAAAACGGTTTGCTACGCTGACATTTCTATGCTTGGAGTCCCCGAGTGGCCAGCGTATATATACAAGTACACAGAGTCTGTTTATCAGGGTTACAGAATGGCGCTGGAATGAATTGGCTATTCACCCATAGTAGCAGCAATGCGGTGTCCAACAAACTCTTAGACCCGTACCTCCCCTGCCCATGTTGGCAGGAGAAGTACAATGCCACAGATTGATGTCATCGAGTGATGTTTTATTCTCTTTGCCTGGTATCTGGCAGCTGCTCCTTGGCAGGCTGGGTACAATCCGATGGAGTTTGTATTACAGGAAGAGATGGTGGCAGGTCCCGCTGCTGCTGGTCTGACACGATTTAATGGTGGTCTTTGTTTGTGCATGCTCACCCGATCTCTGCAGAACATTTGCAAGAACCTGTTTAGTATTGTACGGACACACAAGAGGATAGAAGGTCAAACTGATAGTAAACTACAGCAGAGGCAAGAAGCAGAGATTAGATTATGCAGAATGTGCAAGCCAAATAATCAGAGTAGTTCACAGCCACGTTTTTTTTGAAGCCGTAGCACGGGAAATCCCCTTGCAGAAGGCTACAGTTACATGATACATCTGCATCTTCAGCTCCAATACAATCACCATCAACAGGTAGTCCTCGCTATCAATGTTTCACTTTACAAAACTAGGCATATCCAACGCAACCCTAAGGGCCGTTTTGACGCCGGCAGCGTTATCCAACGGTCACCGCCAGTGATTAACTGACTCACTTTAACACGGTGGTCACTATCCAACGCTACTTCCAGAACGGATTCCGTTGGATAACCGAGAATGCCTGTACTCCGAGAAATACCCTGTACTACCATCACCTGTACACTACTCCTATATGTCCTGTCACCCACGGCTAGCTATGTGTAAGGAGCTGAACCTTGGTGATTAATCCTTTAATATAAAAATAATGGAATGGAATGACTTTTGAAGCATCATGTGACATGCAATCAGAAAAAGGTGTTCCCTGACAAATGCACAGGTCCGAACTAGCAATCAAACTAAGATCAACCAACTTCTACTCAGGCTCGGATTTAATAGCCTCAATGCGGCATCACACAGACTTAAAATGGCAGTTCCGCCTGTTCCGGATGCGATGCTCTCTCCTCTCAAATCCCTCCTCCCACCTCCCCCCCACCACCTTTGCCACCACGGCATGAATTCTGACACAACACTTGCATTTGAATAGGGTGAAATTTTATAGTAAACATTACCGTGAACAGAGTTTTGATGAAACCAGATATGCGGCTTCAAATTATACAGCACATTCACAGTTTGCCAGTACAGCATCTTCTGTTTTTCCCAGGCAGCTTTTATTTCACACGCAAACACCAGTATCTGGTTTATTTAATCTTCAACGTGAAGATCATAGGCAGCTAAAATACATGCAGTATTCATGTCTTGACAACGCAGTGACAAAACAAAAACACACACACGTGTGTGTGTACACACACACACACCAGCTGAGAACCCGGCGTTGCCCGGATGTGTGAACCGTTGAATAATTATGTGTTAATGATCCAGGAGGGCTTGCGGCGTACAGTGAAACACTGATGTGGCAGCAGGGCGAAGGCGAGGTGTGTGGTCCCGGGAGGGGGGTTGTGGCATCCACCAGGAGGTGTTGTGTTTGCGGGCTCAGTGCGCTTTGGGATGGGGGGGAGAAGGGGGGCCCACGTGAGTGTTTTTTGGGGGGCGGTCGGGATACAGGAGGGCTTTCTGTGTACGGTGGTGGTTGCGGCCTCCGAGGTAGGGGTTGCGCCACGTGCGTGGTTGTGATGCGGGCCCTCCGGAGGTAGGGGTTGTGGCGTCCTCCGGGAAGTGTTGGCTTTTTTTGCTGACTAAGTGCGGTTTGGAGGGGTTTGGCAGTTGTGGCCAGGGGAGGGTTGGGGGGGCGGGTGGTTGTGGGCTACGTGAGTGTTTTGGGGGTGTTGGCCGGGATACAGGAGGGCTTGCGTCGTACGGGAGGGGTTTGCGCTCCACGGGAGTGGTTTGATGACGGGCTAACGGAGGCTGTGTGGTGTGTTGGGGGGGGGGGGGTTGCGGCTAGGGGAGTGTGTTTGCGGGCTCCGAGGGGGACTGTGTGTTTCGTATGGAAAGAGAGTAGCAGTGTGTTGCGGGCTACTGGAGTCTGGGGGGGGGGGGGGCGTTGCGGGCTAGGTGAGGGTGTTGTGTTCGGCCTCCGGAGGGGGGGGGGGGGGGGGGGGCCCCCCCCCCCCCCCCCCCCCCCAACACACACACAGCCTCCCGTAGCCCGCATCACAACCACTCCCGTGGAGCGCAACCCCTCCCGTACGACGCAAGCCCTCCTGTATCCCGGCCAACACCCCCAAAACACTCACGTAGCCCACACACCCGCCCCCCAAACCCTCCCCTGGCCACAACTGCCAAACCCCTCCAAACCGCACGTAGTCAGCAAAAAAGCCAACACTTCCCGGAGGACGCCACAACCCCTACCTCCGGAGGGCCCGCATCACAACCACGCACGTGGAGCGCAACCCCTACCTCCGGAGGGCCCGCAACCACCACCGTACACAGAAAGCCCTCCTGTATCCCGGCCCCCAACCACAACACCCCCTGGTGGATGCCACAACCCCCCCTCCAGGGACCACACACCTCGCCTTCGCCCTGCTGCCACATCAGTGTTTCACTGTACGCCGCAAGCCCTCCTGGATCATTAACACATAATTATTCACGGTTCCCATCCCGGGCAACGCCGGGTCTCTCAGCTAGGTGTGTGTGTGTGTACACACACACGTGTGTGTGTTTTTGTTTTGTCACTGCGTTGTCAAGCACATGACTACTGCATGTACATTTTAGCTGCCTAATGATCTTCACGTTGAAGATTAAATAAACCAGATAACTGGTGTTTGCGTGTGAAATAAAAGCTGCCTGGGAAAAACAGAAGATGCTGTACTGGCAAACTGTGAATGTGCTGTATAATTTTAAAGCCGCATATCTGGTTTCATCAAAACTCTGCTTCACGGTAATGTTTCTAATATAAAATTTCACCCCTATTCAAATGCAAGTGTTGTGTCAGAATTCATGCAGTTGGTGGCAAAGGGGGTGGGGGGGAGGTGGGAGGAGGGATGTGAGAGGAGAGAGCATCGCATCCGGAACAGGCGGGAACTGCCATTTTAAGTCTGTGTGATGCCCGGCATTGAGGCTTATTAAATCCGAGCCTTAGAAGTTGGTTAGATCTTAGTTTTGATGCTAGTTCGGACCTGTGCATTTGTCAGGGAACACCTTTTTCTGATTTGCATGTCACATGATGCTTCAAAATGTCATTCCATTTCCATTATTTTTATTATTAAAGGATTAATCACCAAGGTTCAGCTCCTTACACATAGCATAGCCTGGGTGACAGGACATATAGGAGTAGTGTACAGGTGATGGTAGTACAGGTATTTCTCGGAGTACAGGCATTTCTCGGTTATCCAACGGAATCCGTTCTGGAAGTAGCGTTGGATAGTGACACCGTTGTAAAGTGAGTCCCATGTTAATCACTGGCGGTGACCGTTGGATAACGCTTGCCGGCGTCAAAACGGCCCTTAGGGTTGCGTTGGATATGCCATTAGTTGTAAAGTGAAACATTGGATAGCGAGGACTACCTGTTGATGGTGATTTGTATTGGAGCTGAAGATGCAGATGTATCATGTAACTTTAGCCTTCTGCAAGGGGATTTCCCGTGCTACGGCTTCAAAAAAACGTGGCTGTGAACTACTCTGATTAATTTTGGCTTGCACATTCTGCATAATCTAATCTCTGCTTCTTGCCTCTGCTGTAGTTCTATCCAGTTTGACCTTCCTATCCTCTTGTGTGTCCCGTACAATACTAAACAGGTTCTTGCAAATGTTCTGCAGAGATCGGGTGAGCATGCACCAACAAAGACCACCATTAAATCGTGTCAGACCAGCAGCAGCGGGACCTGCACCATCTCTTCCTGTAATACAACTCCATCCGGATGTACCCAGCCTGCCAAGGAGCAGCTGCCCAGATACCAGGCAAGAGAAATAAACAATCACTCGATGACATCAATCTGTGGCATTGTACTTCTCCTGCAACATGGGCAGGGGAGTTACGGGTCCTAAGAGTTTGTTGGAACCGCATTGCTGCTACTATGGTGACTAGCAATTCATTCCAGCGCCCATTCTGTAACCCTGATAAACAGACGTCTGTGTACTGTATACTATACGCTGACACTCGGGACTCCAAGCATAGAAATGTCAGCGTAGCAAACCGTTTTGCAGGTCTGCTAATTTCAGTTTAGGACCGACTGAAGGTAGCCCAGCTCATGCAGAATCTGCTTTGTTCAGCTACAGAAACACAGGAATGGGAGCTCCCTCCCCCTGTCTACAAGTTACACTGTGATTGTGCACTATATGCAACAGATAACATTGGACTATATATTTGCACTGTTCAATGTGGTGTGTGTTTTTGTTATTACTTGTTTCCGCTTCAACAACGTCGTTTGCCACACTTGACAAAGGAAATATACCTAAGCTTCCTAAAATTCTTAAAGTTGTATCCTACTGTACATGTCATTAATATTTTTGTTTAGCACCACGCTATTTCTCCACCCCCCTGTGTTTTGTCATACATTGTATAAGCGACTCTGTTTACCTAATTATGCTAATCTGTTGGCCCCTAGAATGGCGTGCATTTGCTATGTGTTTGACCCAGAATCAAGATCTCACATTTGGTGACACTTGCTACATCCGCACAATGCATCCTAGTGCCCTTCCAAACACCCCACAACGCGTGCTCCTGTGCCGTATTGCCAAGCTGTTCCAATGTGACATGCATTTTCTTGCAGTATACCAAGCCAGCCTCTGATGTCAATATGCTGGGAGAGATGATGTTTGGTTCTGTGGCAATGAGCTACAAAGGTTCTACTTTGAAAATCCACTTTATCCGGTGAGTCCGATTTTTTTTTTTTTAAGTGTAGATTTTTAGATTTGCCTTAACTAGAAAACACACTAGTTACACCTGTACTCTGAGAACTAATTCTGGTACCTGGTATTTATCCAGGTTCACACTAAAGACGGCAGCCTTGTAAGTCTTAAACATTGCTTCTATAGTGGTGGGTATGCAGTTTTTCTTATTTTATTGAACCTATAGGGGTAAAGGATGCAAACTTTTCAAATATACATGTGTAGTGTATCAATATACAGTAAACACTTAGTTATCTGGCATGGGTCGGACCGGATAGGTTCTGGATAAGCATACATTTTGGTTAACTAAGAGTTATACCACACATGTATTACAAATTTTCAAAGAATTACAATACATTACAAGGTATTAAATGGTATACAGGTACTCGCCAATAAAGTATTAATACTACTGTAATCCTGCCTCAAATATCCGACTGCACTCGGAAATTCTTGGAGCCACATGGAGGTGCCGGATAGCTTTGGCATGGATTCCGGTTCCCACATTGAAGATTTGTATAGGGATATATCAGAAATCCCCCATACTAAAGCTTGCCGGTTGGTAAACTGCTGGATAACAAAGCTTTTACTGGAGTCTCGTTAGTCTTCCAAGATTTACTTCTGTGGGTTTCCCTTGGTTTTAAGTAGGATTACCTTTTCTGTTTTGCCAGTTCCCCCCCACAGTTGATGATTAGTAAAGTGTTTTCTGCCAGAGTGGGAAGCTTCAGCGGGAGCACAAACACGTAAGATATTTTCTCTTTTCTTCTGTTGAAAGAGGTATTTACTGAGATTTTTACTAAGGAAATGCGTTGCGCAGAAACATTATAAAAGGTACACGTTTCGAAAAGAGAACCATTATTGGATAAAAATTTTTTGTATATCTATATCTCAACTTGCATGGGGCAACCCAGATCCCCCTGTAAAAGTAGGAATGTCCAGTTTTAGCTCTTGGCTTAAAACCTCTTGTCCCAGTATGCTATGGTACTTGTAGTCATTAAGCTATAAGCCCTGCAAATCACACAATGTCGTTCAGGTGGCACTCATAGGCTGCGACCTACTTTTTTGAAGCTGGCTACACTATCGAGTTTCTCAAGGTGCTGTTAAATTCTAACTAACCACGAGAGCATGTCACCCCTGTGTTAATGAACGTTCTTTTTTTTTTTATGAGCGTACTTTTACTTTGTCTTTTTTTGTCTCACCTTATCACTTAGCAATGTGTCTTATTCAATTAACTGTGATGGCACCGATTTCAGCGCTGCCACACGAGACGTTCCATCCCATTTAAGATGTTTTGTACTTGATTACAGTTTGCAGGACAGCCTTGAGAACATTAATCAAGATGCCAGTGGAGCGAGACTTGGTGTAAGTCAGGGTGGGCTGGCATCCTGTCCGAGTGGAACTAACCTAGGTATGGTATTAGCACAATTTATGTTACACTATTCTCACTCCCTAGCTGTCATTCTCCCACCGTCGGTCAGGGAAGAAATTATTTGTACACAATCCCAAAATTGGAATGCTCTACTTTCTGACCAAATGTGTAGGCATATAGAAAAAGACGATTTAGTCTTGCATCTAAAAATGATGTATACTTTGTTAACTCTCAAATATAAATGGTTATTGCAGTGTTCCTGATCACAGTAAGGTCCCACCCACTAGGGGAGTCGTGGGAAGAAATGTCCAGCCAAACTCGGTCTGGCTGCCCATTACTTTTGTAGCATGCAAATTTCAGGAGGCGACAGCTGGTCCCCAGTCGCAGCGATTCACCGGGTGGAAGTTCCTACGTGTCACGTAGCTGTGTATATTCAGCGGGCTTGCTTCTTTTCTTTGTATAGATTACTGTTTTTTTTGTTTCCCTTTTTTTTTTTTTTTTTCAACATATGCCTCCTGTTTCAGGTATTTTACAGATGTGCGGCAGCAAACTGCTGCCTGGTATGTTTGAAGCTCGCCCCCTCCGGCTTGGCCGGAGTGCCTCTTTCTTTGCAGGTTTGTGTGGAATGCAAAACCGTGTGAGCCACACAAAATCCAGTGACTCTAAAAAAAAATTGGTTGCTATAATGCACCAACACAAATCATTGTCGCTCTGCAGAATTACGAAGGGTCTCGTTAGAGTAACACGCGGCCCTTGGCACGCCATCGATGTTGAGGTAGCTAACCGCGTGTTGCTGTGCTTTCCTGCCTGCGCTGGCATTAGAGGCACCAAAACCATTTTCTTGGTTGTGAACTTAGAATAATTAATGCAGCAGTTATGCACAATGTGTTCGCCATTAAAGGGGAATTCTCATATAAATAAGGAAAACCTTCTTCTTTTTTTAATACAATATGGAAGCGTCTGATATTCAATATCTACATGGAGGTAATCTGACTCCCAATATTAACTATTGGTCAATCCCTATATTATTTGAATGTAGTTATTCTCATGAAATAATGCGCTGGGTATTTTGGGTAAAATATTAATAATCCCCTGCTACTTCCACTCCTTACGTTGTCTCTCTGTCTCTGTCTCTCTCTGTCTCTCTCTGCTCGTCTTGTCTCTGTCTCTCGTCATCTTCTGCTCTCGCTCTTCTTACTCGTCACTCTCCGTCTCTCTCTTCCTCTTCTCTCGCTCCTCTCTTCTCTCTCTCTCTCTCTCTCTCTCTCTCTCTCTCTCTCTCATCTTCCATGTTCCTTTCCACTTCACAAAGCCAATTGGTATATTTATTTTTAAATTCATTAGATACATAGAAATACGTTGCTTTTAGCTATTTATTCTGCTAATACGTTTTGAAGAAGGTACAGTCAACCATCTTATTTTCATGAGATTTCCCCATTAATTCTAAAATATTTCCCAACATTCAGTTGCATCACGATAGTAAAGACCCTTGTATTTCTGAGAGGATTTGGTGTTCATGATTTACAATTTGCTTTATACTGGTGTTAAGTTTCCTATTCGTTCCACGTCTTTCTAAAATCTGTCTAGAGCAAGAGTGGCCAACTCCAGTCCGCAGGGACTACCAACAGGTCAGGTTTTAAGGATAGCTCTGCTTCAGCATAGGTGACTCAATCAGTAGTTCAGTCAATGATTGTGCCACCTATGCTGAAGCAGGGCTATCCTTTAAACCTGACCTGTTGGTGGCCCCTGAGTTTGAAAAAAATGACGATGCACACTCGAAGGTAATACACAGAGAACTGGTAAGTAGTGTCTAGAATTTTTCATAGAGCTTAGTGTGTTTTAACCCTGTACTACATGTGCCAATACATTTTTCATAGGGCTTACTTACCAGCCCTCTGTGTATTATCTTCGACTGAGTACCCATCTCTTGTTCTACTGTTGTGGAACTTGTGTATTCTAAACAGAGACGATATCATAATGGAGACTTCACCAGTGACTCGGTGGTTTCACCACATTAATTTAGTGACGCACGGATCAATGATTATAATATTCATGCCAATAAAATTATCTGCATAGGAATTCTACTATGAGAGGCTCGTTGCTGAATACAAAGGACTCACTGGGACTTCTACTTTCTATCCTATTTTGTATACCGACACTTACTACACTTAGATCAAGGCAATTATTGCAACATTGTACACGTGTTTCATTTAGACACAGCATGAAGGTTTTTTTGAAGCGCTGTGCTTTGTTTTTACAAACTACCCCCTCTCTCTGGTGGCCCCTGGTGACTGGAGTTGGTCACCCTTGCTCTAGATATGGTCCCTGGCATGCATATTGTATTTTTATATTTGGGATTGAACTAACATACTTTAACAATGGGATTGGCCTGAGCATCGAGCTTTGGAAAATAAGCAGAACCTTGAAGATCACACCCAACCATTGGGAAGGGCCTGCTTAGCTCATTCTTTATAAAATCTCTGCAGCACAAAAAGGTTTGTGTTAGTTTTTTTTTCTCTCCATGCTATGCTAACTCTTCAAGTATCAGATGCATTTCCCGTGTATATTTTAAGGTGTAAGTTACGCACATGTTGAGTACAGGTGGCTGGATCCCGTTACCACATTTTTTCCAAAGTAGCATTCGGGATATGTATTTTAGCACCGACAATGCACCTCCCGTCTCAGATTAGGAGAAGCGTAGAGGAAACGTGGTTGACGAGCAATACCCCAGTCAGAGTCCCAATGGAAAATGAAATCTTGCTTGAGCCAAATCTTTCCTTTAATCATTATAACATTTGTTCATTGGCGCTAATTAAATGGGTACGTTCTTTTTACAGTACTGCACCGACACACTTTATTCGAGCAAATACCCAGTATGTACCTGGCAGATACCTGGAATGCGCCGCTCCTCACCTCTGACAAGCCCCGTTGCATTTGCCTTCCCAGCCTGGGTTCATGCCTGGCTGATGGGCGGCTGATCTGTTAAATGATAATGATTAGGATTTAATAGGCTGCAATGCTTCGCGTGTCTACCAGATGGCATAAATTCATGAATTGTAATGCAGTATATATATATACTGTGCAGTATTGCAGCCAGCGGGAATAAAATGCTTCAATCCCTGCCTGGAAAATAACCCAATGCACTCGGGCAGAAAACAGTCACAAACCTCAATACACCCGGGTATACCCGAATTCGTGGGACTAGCCGAGCTCGAATAAAGTGTGTCGCCAGTGTAGATGCAAATCCATCAATTTTTAAGTGCCACAGATGTTCACCTGTTGAGGTGAAGGGATTGCCTTTCTGTTTTCTTGACCAAAAGTTTGAGTAGCCTTTTAGATCTATAGAAACGTTTGCTCCTAATTCCAGTAGACAGTAGAGGAGCCCACAAGGCTTTTCAGCGAACACCTTTCAGGCCACCCCACTGCTCAGACATTTATGGACTGTTGATTTAGTCTTCCACCCCAGGTAATGGTAATCGTGCATGATGGGCAAAATAAAATGATTGGGAACTACTAACCTGTTTAACAAATGCATGTGTTGGGCTTGATGTATAGATTTTCACTCTACTGTATGTGCATGTGAAAAATATTTGTGTATGCTATTTATTACCAGGGCAGCGGAGACATTTGAGAATCTAAATTGGGATTGGTTGTGGTTTTTTTTGTTTAATATTCTTAAAACAGATGCAGCATAGAATAAGGGATCTGTATGTATATTTTAGTGAGAAACCAATGTGTATAGTGGAGTACTGGGGGGTGCGATATTTAAAAAAAAATTGGGTGGGGGCACGGCGCTTAGATATTAAATGCTGGGGAGCACACAAGGCCTATCTATCTTTCTTACCTAGGCTCCAGGTGACGAGTCACCATCGCAACGCGCGTCACATGATGTGATGTCACATGACTCCACAGTGTCATTTGATACGGGTTCCTAGGTAAGGGGGGGGGCCCCCATCAGTACTGGGGCTCAGCAGGCAGGGGGCACAGAGCAGAAAGTTTGTGCACACCTGGTCAAGCAGAATGAAACAAATCTGTAGGCTCTTTCCTGTGGGTGACTGTTTCTGCTAGGCGCGATTTTACAGGTGCCTTTTTTTTTTCACGCAGCACACAGCACGCCGGTGGATATGCCCAGCAGAGGACACAATGAAGACGGAGACAGCGGTATTGCTCGATCAGGTATCGACATTGCTTCAATGAGCTGTCTGACTTGAATTCTTTGACACCATTCAGATTGCACCAAAGCAATTATGAAGTCTGAATGTAGATCGGTCTATCAAAAAGCATAATTATTCTTGATGGGTTTATTGTGCAAAACCTGGATAGAGGAACACCACTGAATAGAACACCAGTTAACATAAAGACAGTTGCGGTTGCATATTCAATTTAGCTCTATTTATGTACTTATTTTTTTTTTAGTAGCTCAAAGTACCTCACAATGCAACTTGTCCTATTTTTGTAATTTCATGAGTTTTAGTTTTTTGCCACATTTATGTATGTTTGTTTTTTTTTTTTAGCTTGTGTCTGTTAAACCTTTACATTTGCCATCTCTGACTTCTCACTGCAATAGTCTCAGACCAAAACTCTCCCAGACACTGGCTCTACGTGGGATTCATTTTCATATTTGTGTTTAAATGTAAAGGTACAATTTCTGAGTGATTTAGGTAGCATGCATTTCTACTTTTTCTGCTAAGGTACCCCAGCAAATTTCTTTGCATCTGAGATGTATGTTGCGGAGACACAAAAGTGCTTTCCAGAGTGGCAACATCTGCATGTAATATGTATGTAGTTCTGGGTATTTATTTTTTAGGCTTTGTCTCCACCCTCTTGTGTGAACCTCTAGTTACAGTAGTAAGGTAACCTAGATTCTGCTGTGTCTCAGCGACGCAGCAGGAGAGCTATTCATATATTGTGCAGAAGCTGTTGTGAGGTCTCTGTTAGAAAGTGTAACTACCTGACAAAGAATCCAACTAAGAGGTCAAAGCAAAAATTGCAGTGTGACTAAACTTTAGAAGAAATACGTACAGTGCATTGGGAAACCGTCCTTTTAGCATCTTTGAGTGGTATGAGATTTGATTCTCGTGGTACACTGAAAGGTTAACTTATTGCCAATGTGTACCATTGCTGTAAAAAGATTTTGCAGCACTAATAAGCCGATCTTTATCTTCTGTCAAATCAAACTACTCCTGTCCTACATCCCTGGCCTATTTCTCTTGACACTCTACTGCCCCTTAGTTTTTCCTATTCTATTGTGTATTAAACATTTTGTGAGTGCTACCTCCTATTCTCTGTGGGAGTTACTACTTTAAGATAGCATGACAAAATGACTCTTATTTGGTTCACCATTCATTATCACCGTGCCTTATCACGTTAACCCTTAGTGTGAATGTATAGAATTTGTGTTTATATTTTTGCCTGACAGTGCTTTCGCTTCTGTTTTTTTTGCAGCTTCCCTGAGTAGCCTCTTAATTACCCCTCTCCCATCTCCAAGCTCCTTATCCTCCAGCAACTGTGCCAGCAGCTACCAACGGCGCTGGCTGCGGAGTCAGACAACCAGTTTAGAGCATGGCGTTGTCCCCAGGTGGTAAGTGTTTCCAGTCTACATTGGGTAATGATGATCTTACCCAATCTTGCAATTCTGAACTTGTTTAAGTGCTTTAGGGGCCTGCAAAGCAACTCTGTGGAGACACTCAATTTCTGGGAGCATAGAAGCACTAGATTGACCATCTGCGCTTCTGTCACTTGTTAGCCCAGATTGGTTTTCTACAGGAGCATCATCCATGTTACAAATGCTTTATACTGAATTATATACAAAAAAAGTAAACTGAATGAATTCAATGGGGATCCTTCATTTAACAGCCTGACTCAGATTTATGAATAAGATTAAATAATGTACTGCTGCCTCCAATGTATCTTACGCTTTGTCCATAGGGAAAGCGAGCGCGCTACAGTGCTACTTTCCTCACGCGAGTTTTCCTCTCCGGCGATGTGTGGACTGTAGGTTTTTGGGAAGCGAGGGAGGGAAGGGGTGGGCACGGTCATGACGTGGGGGGTGAGGAGGGCGTGTCAGGGAAGTGTCATGCATGAGAACAAGCCTGTAGCAAATAATAAAACGCATAACAAAATTTTTCGAATGCATGGCCTCTTATTTTCTTTCTAGAAATCTATTATTGAGGTCGATGTGATTGTGTGTGAAAGCTGTAATTTTTTGGGAACAATTCCTGCGACAGTGGGAATGCGACATATAAACTATATTCTTAATCCAATTATGGGGATGTTTGCTTTTACCATCTAAGTACCCATGGCAATCAACAGACTTTCTATAGGTTTTAGTGTGAATAGCACAATTTTCTATGAATAGAAGTAATCTAAAAAATCTATTTTTCTTTACTAATTTTTGATGTTGAAACAAGAACTAGTTCATTGGGATTTAGAAAATAAATAAAAGCATTCAGAGTGGTTATATCCCCCTTCCAGAAATAATTTAATTTATTTATAAAATATTTTACCAGGAAGTAATACATTGAGAGTTACCTCTCGTTTTCAAGTACAGTATGTCTTGGGCACAGAGTTAAGACAAATAATACATGGTTACAAATACAGTTACATAAATGAGCAGGTTATACATTATATACAAGACATTGCATTGTCATCTATATACCGCTTCCATAAAACAAGATTAGAAATAAAAGGGTCATCACAAATTAAACAATGCTCCTAGAAACACACAAAAAGATTAGTGTAGCAAAGGGCAAATTGTGCCCCCCTTGCTGTACTGAGTAATTGTAAGAAATATTCTCGTTCAGAATAAAAATGATGCGTTAAAATATGGCATAAAATAATTTTTAATCAGACTTTTTGTAAAAAAAAAAAAATGTTTATACTGCACTATGATGGGGATGTATGTTGTGCTTCTGTTTTTATTTTTTTATTTTTTTTTATGTATGTATATATGCACTCTCACCATCTCACCATCTCACCGTAGCACCTATATTTAAACTTTAAAACAACATTTAAATAAGAAAATACACAATTTTATATACTAAAAAATTTCCATAATAAATAGCTGAAATTGATGGAAAATGTATTGCATAAATTAAATAAAGTAAATGTTTTCATTTAACCGGTTGGGTGATAAAGTGCTTTATTTATAGATCCAGTTACTTTCCTTTTTTTTTTTTTTTAAAGTGTTTAATCTATCACCTTATTTCTGTTACTCGAGGCAGAAAAGGAGCTTGTAGAAGAGAAGTGATTATAGACTTTACTCCAAATCCTTGGCACTGGGGATATAATAGAATAAGCAGTTGTACTTACTGAGCGTTAATTATGCCTGGATGCAATGTGTCGCAGGCGCCAAAGGATTAAGATGTGGTAGTTGCCTCAAAGTGTGCCCGCATTGAAAAAGGTAGAACGCCTTTCTGTTGTAGAGAGATCATGGAGACTGATGGAATAAATAATAAATGACAGGTACTGAACGCCCAAACTATTCCGTCACATTCTCGCTGAACATCTGACCTTTCTACCCGGTCTTGCAGGGCGACAGAAGAGACTTTTAGTATGGCAGACGAGAGTTACAGCTCCAACCCAGCAATAATTCGAAGGAAAAAGATTGCCATCAGTATCATCTTCTCCTTGCCTGAACAGGACGAAGCGCAGAGACATTTCCAGGATTTCTTCTTCTCCCACTTTCCTTTGTTTGAATCGCACATGAACAAGCTGAAGGCTGCTATAGAAAAGGTAGCAAACTCTGCCTGTGCTTCGAGCGCTTCAGTAACAGGCGTTTCCCATGCCAATTTACAATAGCTATTGGGGAACAAACCGCAAACTTATTCTGATAGAATATAAACCTTTTTATTCTAACACTGTAGAGCCAACTGAAAGAAGACTTATTAGGGCTTATTTGTTCAGGCAATAGTGCCAGTCGGGGCACCATTGCATGGAATCTCTCATTGATTTAAATGGGAGCTTATCTGCATTAGTGACATAATTAACACCATCACTGTCTATTGAACACCCAGTGTGTCGAGCTCCAGAGTCTGCTTACTTTTTATGTTCCACAGGGACATGGTACTGTACGAAACATAATTGAATTGCGATTTTTGGTTTGAAGCTGATGTGATCTGTAATTTTGGATTAGATGTTGATATTTATTGTCTTTATTATTCCCAGGCAATGGTATCCTGTAGAAAGATCACAGAATCCAGTCAAAGGGTCCAGTTTTACCTCCGCCATGTCATGGAAGCCCTGGGACAGTTTAGGTAAGCTGCTACCTGTGTTAATTGCCGTAATTGGTTATGATTCCTGATTTTAACTTATTTGAGGTACAGTATTGAACAAGACCAAAATGAGGCAGTTGCAGTAAACGATGGCGGATTTCCCATTTGGTCTGATGGGCACGGGTCTAGGGTGGCAAAAAAA
Source organism: Ascaphus truei (assembly GCA_036426205.1). Taxonomy (NCBI): domain Eukaryota; kingdom Metazoa; phylum Chordata; class Amphibia; order Anura; family Ascaphidae; genus Ascaphus; species Ascaphus truei. The sequence continues at coordinate 226,646,632 of CM071567.1, read as the reverse complement.
TTCACTCCTCCCGAGCCCCCCCCCCCCCACCATACACGGAGGTCGCGCTCTTGGGCCTGATGGGAAGTTCCTTACCTGCTTCCGCCTTCTTTCTGCAGCGTCAAATGACGCTGCGACGTCACACGACGTCTCGTTTCCATGGCAAATTCTCAATGTAAAAGTCCGTTATGATTTTTGTTTGAAATGTCTAGTTCTGAGATACCTAGACATTACTATAGTAATATAGTATTACTATTGTAATGTCTAGGTATGTTGAAATACAGCTATGCCTTATGCCTTATTGCTTATAGCATTATTCATATTTCGAGTCTATATAAAATAAAGTGTTTTGTTCCTATAACAGGGAAACTATCTGGAACCTGTACTCCATTCCACGGATCGCTGAACCTGTGTGGCTGACCATGATGTCTAATAGTTCCGAAAATAATCAACTCTGCCAACATTTCCTCAGAGAGTTTACTTATCTTATCGAGCAGCTTAACAAGAATCAGTACGTTTTTGTTTTTTATTGGGACACCGACTCATTTATTGAGTCATAAGGCGCATTGTCTTTGTATAACTGTGTAGAGTAATGTAGTTCAAAGTTTTAGTAACCATCATTGCCCTGGAGAAGTGCAGGTTGTGGTATCTTTTAGTTGACTAAACATGAGTTCCTCCTAAATGAAGTTGGTGTACAGAGCTATTGTAAACCTCACAGGTCTTTTCGAGTGTACTGTAGCAGTGGGAAGAAAGCGTATGTACCCAAAGGGCTCAAGTTAAGACAGAGTGAAGTCTTCAGGTGTAGTGATGGTTACATAAATCAGCAGGAGTAAAGTGCAGTGCTGGCTTAAGACTTCGCGAGGCCCTTATAAAAAATAAAAATATCTATATAGTGAACAGGGTAACTTCCGTAAGCTATTTTGAGCACTCCTCACAATTGAAAGGTGTCCATTCCTAGAACTTAAACAGGGACTTTGGATATGAAGTAGAAGGAAATAACTAACTAAACCATTATATTCTTCTGCGAAATTGTATTGAGTAACTGTCCGTCTTTTCTTTACATGACAGGTTGCTGTACTGTACATTCCACTTTTGTTACGAAAACGTCAAACAACTATTGATTTTTTTTAAAAAATTTCAGAATTTATTTTTAGCGTGAATAGACCTTTTGAATTTCCAGGGCCCCTCAAATATACTTTAGATATTTGAGAGAAATTCTTAGTGTTTGTAGGCCCCTCATATTGTGCGGTACTGAGCTGTCGCTTATTTAGCTTAAACCTAAATCTGCCACTGGCTACGTGTGCAAGTTATGAGGTGGGTGAATGGCATAGGAATGAAGAAGTGTGGGACAGGAGATGTGCTCTGTGTTACCATAATCTCCTGTCCTTTTATTTGTGTGTATTTAACATTTCTGTACTACTAGTACAGAAAAGTCCAGTGAGTGTCCTGCTCGAGAAAAGTGCTGTCCTGTATGTTTTTGTATTTGAGTAATAAAAAGTAGCAGTATGATTATTCTGCTCTGTATTTTCTTGGCTGATAAAGCATGGCATGTACTGCATTTCTAGTGTAAATAAGTTTTTTTTTTTTTTTTTATATATCCAGAAATAACTATATTTATGACTGACTATTTGTAAAGCAGAAGAGTAACTGTTGTCCTTGTTTGATAATATGCATGTTTAGTAGAATATCCGTAGTTCATTATGGACTCCCGTTCTTGTTGTAATACACAGGGTACACCAACACATGAAGTGTAAGAAACAGCTGCAGGTTTTTCACATGTATCCTTGTGTTCCAGGTTTTGTGCAGCTTTAATAACTGCCGTGTTAACCTATCACTTGGCATGGGTTCCAACAGTAATGCCAAATGACCATCCACCCATAAAATCCTTCTCTGAAAAACACACCTCTCAATCGGTCAATCTGCTGGCAAAGTCACATCCGTATAACCCACTCTGGGCACAGCTAGGTGAGTACCAACCGTAAGGGCCGTTCCGGAAACGGTGCCCAGCAAGACTGTGTGTATACCTAATATAAACAGGGGGGACCAGCAGTTATGCTGTAGTCTGTGAAAATTGCCAACCATAAATTCACAATGTAGGGGAGTTTGTCTTGTAATTGTCGGGAATCTTCTGCAAGTTGAATATAATTGTTGTGACCTGTTATTCCGCTATAGCACAAATGTATAATGTATAATGCAAAACGTTGACAAAGAGAATATACCGGTCAGGAAGATATTTCTGCGAATGTCTCTCAAATGGCAAGACGACACATTAAAGACCAGTATCATAGCAACCGTGGCGTAAACCTCCTCACAACTCGTGAAGGATGACCCTTGTTGACTTGCACATAGCAAGTTTTCTTAATGAATGTCCTTAACGGGTTCTGTTTTTTGGAATTTATCTTGGCCATCTATCTTTTGGAGACCAATAACTAACACACAGCAGCGCTGGGAATAATGGTAATGAATAGATTTTGACCACAGCTCAGCCGAGCAAAATACAGTATCGTTCTAGTGGATATACAACTTTTTCGTTGCAATATCCTGCAAGACTATCTGACTTGGTATAGACTGGGTTAATATACAGTGTACTTACTTCTAAAGTTAATGGAGGGGCTTATCCTTCGGTAGCCATGTCAACTGAATATACTTGCAGTAAATGTAAGCACTTTGACATTTTTATTAGACATATTTACAAATCAATTGTTTTTTTTAAAGAAATACAACAGACGACAGAAGCCCAATGCTACATCCAACATGAAAGAAATACACAGTAAAATACTTATATATTTTCTTGAAAAGGGGTCTTTTAGTTTAACCCTTTGGCCAAAGCATTGTAGGCCTGTGAGCCACGACAAGGCAGACCCTGTTCGCAAGTCCTAACAATACTAATATACCTCTATTAGAGCTTTCTGGGGTTTTGTGTTTTGTTATTAAAGAAATACCCAGAAACCGCCATCGAGTGCAGAAAACGTGGATGGATGATATAAAATCAACTCGAACAACCAACAATATTGAACTGGAAGTCTTTTCTAGCTCAGTTTTTTTTTTTTTTTTTTTATTTTTTTTTTTTTTTTTTTTTTAAATAACCTAACATACATTTTAAGGTTTTAGGGTTAATTAAGGCATGTAGGCATTAGTATCATATAGTCGTAGTCCTGTTGATTCTGTAGCTGTATATTGTAATGTTAGAGAGACCTTCTCATGCTTGTTTTAGAATGAAATAGCCAAGCTATGTTTCCTTAATATTTCTAACTTCCATTTAGTACTTGATGGACTAATAACGAAATGCACCATAGCTGCCCTGTCAATGCATATTGACTCCATTTTTATACTGTATTTAGAAAATGAAAAATTAACATTGTTGAATCCGTACCCACGCAAGCCTGAAGTACAGCTCGGCAGTGACGGCGTTACAAAGATAAACGGCTTATTCTTAATGTTTTGTAAAGTCCTTCAGGACATACACGTCAGGTCACTCAATTGCTCTGAGGATCAAAACAGGATGTATCCGTCTATAAATAGGCAGTCGACAACTCTGGACGTCTGTAGTTAATCCTCTAATAATAATAATACTTTGTGTACGTCAATTGATTAGCGCATAGATAATTCCATATAGTATTTAGTGCCTTGATAATTCCATATAGTATTTTACTTATCGTTCTAATCTGCGTCTGATGCAAGAGTTTGCATTATGTATGCATTTGTGACTCACAATTAGGACCATAAACATTCTTTGTCAAATTAACATAGTTTGTAACATGTTTATAGTTGGTCAAATGTGGCCCTCTTGTGGTTATATGATTATTCTGCAGTGTCGTAACCCTATAACCGAAGCATCTGGAAGGATGGATGGATGACTCTTCCCATGGAGAAAGTTATCTTTGCCATCGATCCTTTTATGCATCCTTGCATTTGTGTCAAATAACATGGCAGATATCTTATGAGTTTGCAGTATTCGATTTATTTTAAGTTGTATACAAAGCCTTTAGGAGCTGCAAATACAAAACGAACCTTTTCTAGGAGAACGTCTTTAATTTCCGCTTCAATCTGTAACATTTGCCTTGCTTCTATTACTACATACTGTACGCATGTTGGTTTTTTTACTTACATTTTTTTTTTTTTTTTTAAGTAATCAGAAGCAAATATTTCAGAAGTACCTGTGATTACAATGGAATATAACATTGCTCCGTTATTACACACTGAAACAGTGTTTGTCTTCATGGAATAGGAAGGATGACCTGTTTTTTTTTTTTTTTTTGAAGTGAAACTTCCTTAGTGGCACCTCATTCGTGATGGGGCAAAAAAGAATTGTGGAGACAGAAATGAAACGGATGTGACGTCAGTGCTGGCAGTTGAGGCCGGGCTGTGTTCTGGCTCAGCCCGACCCCAACACTGACATCACACCCGCTCCACAAATCCGATGCGGCGGCGGCGATAGCCGCCGGCGCCGCTCCTAATCACCTCCCCCCCCGAGCCCCACACACCGTGACATATGCGGCGGCGATAACCGCCGCTCCTAACGGCCGCTGCCATGCCGCGCAGCCTCTCTCCTCCCTACCTCCGCTTTCCTGCGTCCGGCTGACTGAGCGCCGCCGGAGGAGGAGAGGAGCCCAGGGATCATGGAGGGTAACCGCTGCCGCAGCTCCTAACGAGCTCTGCTCCCCCCACCCGCTGACATGCGGCGGCAGCCCTCAAAATTTAATTGGCAGCCGGTGATTCGCTGTCACGTAAGGTGTGTTAAGGGGTATTTAATTCCCCTCATCCGGCACGGGCTCTGTGGTGCTGCCCGCCGTGGAGTACGCTGCTCCGTGGTGGGATAGCTGAGGCCGAGGCTCCACCCCCTGCCCTGTCACTCCTGCTTTGGTAACGGGAGGAGGGGGGTAGCGGGACCACGTGTCGCCGGGGGGGCTGGGAGTCCGCAGCTCCGTGTCCGCAGCTCCGCCTGGGGTAGTGAGAGGCGGGAGGAGGGGGGTAACGGGACCACGTGTCGCGGGGGGGGGGGGGGCTGGGAGTCCGCAGCTCCGCCTGGGGTAGTGGGAGGGGGGGAGGAGGAGGGGTGGGGGGCACAACACAGAGAGACATTCACACAACACAGAGAGAGAGAGACACACACTGACACACACACACACACACACACACACACACACACACACACACACTGACTCACACTCACACACTGACTCACACTCACACACTCACACACTGACTCACACACGCGCACACACACACCACACTGACTGACACACACACACACACTGACTGACACACACACACACACTGACTGACACACATGCACACACTGACTGACACACATGCACACACTGACTGACACACACACACACACTGACTGACACACACACACACACTGACTGACACACATGCACACACTGACTGACACACATGCACACACTGACTGGCACACACTGACTGACACACATGCACACACTGACTGACACACATGCACACACTGACTGACACACATGCACACACTGACTGACACACACGCACATACATACTCACTGACTGACACATACACTGACTGACACATGTGTGCCGAGCACGCGCGTTATAAGTCAATTTCTGCGACAAAAGTCAAAGAAGTTTCACTTACTATGCGCGTACACAGCTTTTTTTTTTTGTTTTTGTTTTGTTTTTTTAGTATGCATTAAACCTACATTAAAATTGGATTTTGAACATCTTGGAGAATTGTTTGAATTGACAACTTGCTACAGAACTCGGCATATACGTACTCCTCCTTCATTTTCCCCTTTGTCATTCCTTCACAGGAGACTTGTATGGGGCAATTGGCTCCCCGGTTAGAATGACTCGAACTGTTGTGGTCGGCAAACGGAAAGATTTGGTCCAGCGCATTCTCTATGTCCTCACCTATTTCATTCGGTGCTCGGAGCTGCAAGAGAACCAGCTGCTACGTGATGGAATCCTGGAGGAAGGGGAGCAAATGATAAATGGCAGTAAAATCACGACGGCTCTGGAGAAGGGAGAGGTGGAAGATTCTGAATATGTGATCGTAACTCTAAATAATGAGCCTGCTCTAGTGTCACCAGTCCTGCCCATTAACACTGGTACAACAATAAACCCTGCAGCATCTACTAAATACAACAGGCCTGAAACGGTGGATGCAGAAAAGTCATTAAAGAAGATGACTGAAGACTGGAAGAGCTTTCCACAACCAGAGCAGGGCTTTGCCTCTTCATGTGCCCTTGGAAGAGTATCAGCTTTCGGCAGTATTGGCTCTTGCAAAGAACACCCATCTTTGGTTAAAGGAGCCAAAATCGAGACTTTGGTTTCTGTCACAAGAGCTGCCACATACAGCATGGAAGGAATAGTCGATCCGAAGTATGTAACTTCTCGTATACAGAGCCACTGTCTTGTTGGTAAAGAGGAGACCCAATCCTGTGCAGCAGCGACCTTGCCTGAGCGATCGCAGGCAGTACCTTGTCCGGATAGGCTGGTCCAGAAGTCTTCTCACTTAGATAGGGTCACTTTCAAGATGGGGTGCTCAGCATCACCTGACTCTGATTTGGAAAGCTGGAGGAAGGAGCTGGAAGACAATGTGAAGGCACTTTGCGTGCAGGCAGAAGTAAGCAATCCCATTATACTCTCTCCTCCCAACGCTCAAGAAAATGGGTGTGTTTCTGATTGTTCGTTTACACCTTCGAAAAGGCTGAGCGTCGGCTATTCCCGAATTCCATCCTGTGAGAGCGGTGCCAGTATATTTGATGAATATTTTGTGGAAGGCAACAGCATTGAAACAAATATAACAGAAGCCCTTCGCGCGCATCTCCCCATATCAGATACATGTTTCACTGCTTCCTGCCCTTTAACAGTGGCTAAAAAATCACAAAATGTTGATGTAAGGACTTGTATAAATTCGCTGTTGGATGCTGCTAAAGCAGGACTCAAGGTGTGTCCTATCAGAATATCTGCTGAAGATGTCCCCTGTGGGGATGCTGGGAGAAAGACTGACGTTGAGGTAGAAAGAGACATTCCAAGAAACGAGAGCTCTGACAGTGCACTGGGGGGCAGCGATGACGAGTGTAAAGCTTCTTCAGAGTCACAAGGTCACAACAGTGATTGTGCAGAAGTGGAGCTTCCACTGCCCAGGTATGTATCTTGGAATGTGAGCAGGAAAAGTTAAAAGCCAATAATAGCTTACTGTTTATTGTAAGATTTTATTCATAGTAACATAAAAAGAATCTAGGATCTGGGAATATTAATTCATGGATCACACATGGAAGTTTCGAAATGCAGTGTTATGGTTGCCCAATTACCCCCGATTGTGTAGCACGCTAGGGGTTTGTGGAGGGAAGCACACTGCAGCATGTTACCCAACTCACACTTTCTCTTTATGTTCTACTTATGGTGCACACATGGCTCTGGGGTTAACACTGCCTCTGCCATAGGGGCCCACAACACAATGCACTGCAGTGCACTCATACAGCGAATGAGTTGAACGCAAGTTTTGTGGGTAACTAAACTCTGTGCCATGCAGCGGACCATCACCTTCCTGCCAAACGAAGAACCTGAATCTCCCTACTCTTCAAGACCACAGATGTCTGATGCATTTGTTATTTTAGATTTCATATACTTTGTATGCCAAATGACCAAGATCTCATCTTCTACTAAATCGTACCTTCCCCTCCCCGCCCCCCCATAAATTAAATTTAAAGAAGTTCTCAATATTGTTTTCCTATGTGAGGACGAGAAAGAAATGCCTCTGTCTTGACTATTAGAGACGTAACTAGTAGTACATGTAGGATTGACAGTCTAGACCAGTGTTTACAAACCGGGGTTCCCCAGCACCCTGGGGTTCCATGAGGGGATGAAAAATGTGCATCAGGATTTCCCCGATCTCCTAGAGCAGGGCTGCTTTCCCTATCTTGATTGGTGGCTGCTTGGCAATGCAGCCAATCGGGTGGAGGTGTCAGGAGCTTTAGGGGTGTGGCCAAGCAGAGGAGGAGGAAGCAGCAAGGTGTGTGTGTGACTCCTCTGCCCCTTCTGACTGTCTTTCTACTTTGACAGTCTCTGTCCTGTGTTTTTTTTTTTTTGTGACCCTGTCCTGTTTGTAGGGGTGCCTCAGCAACTGAGCACTGTGGTTAAGGGTGCCCTGTGAGAAAGGTTGAAACCACTGGTCTAGACAGAATGTTCTGTACCAAGATGATCAGGTTACAAGGATTTCTTCTGTTATTTACCTTATGTAATATTTTGGACATTTGGCCCATTATAATGCACAGTGATCTGTCTTCTTTTGTCTTTTAGGTCTGACACCATCAGCAGCCCAAGTGTGAAAAACTTTGGGAGATCTCTCTTTGGTGGCTATTGCTCCACATACATGCCTGACCTCGTTCTCCACGGAATAAGCAACGATGAGAAACTTAAGCAGTGCTTGATGACTGACCTGGCCCACTCAGCACATGTACGTTGGTGCACTAAGCTGTATGGCATATGGAGAGGGTGGGAATACTGATTTTGTCGAAAATTAAATGAATGGTCTTAAGGAGCTTGTAGGTAGGAGGCACTTCAATTTGAATCCACTAGTCCCTATTCATCAATAAAACTTGTAGAGTAGTAAACAGAATGCACAACAGACTGAGATCTATCAAATTAATCACCAACCTGACTCAGTCCTGATTAATGCTCACTCTAAAGCGTTTATTAATACAATTCACAGTGGGAGCTGTTTTTGTTTTTTTCAGAAGAATACATTTATATTTTACCAAATTAACAAATAAAAAAGGCGCCTAAAAGCTAAATAGAAACTGCCTTACTTGGCCTCTCCAGTATGAAGCATTTAAGATTTCTCTCCTGTACCTTCCATGTCGGCGCATGATTGAATAGGTTCCACTGATCTGTTCCCGCCATTATAAGCCCCTCCTATGCCTGCTTGAGGTCAGTTGTGACCTATGCTGTAGGAGGATCACTTTGACAAAGTGAGCCATGCTCCGCGTCCTGGTGGGGAGTTTAATCACTGCCGCCATGGCACCTCCCTACCCCCACCTAGGACCCGCTCTACTACCCTGTCATCACAGTGGACGCACATATTCCAGTTGGGTACCAGGGGCAGGCTCTCCAACCCCCTCCACACAGGCATATTCCTTCCCACTACTGAGAAAGCAAACGCGGAGACCCGCGGGCTTCCTTCCTGCTGCAGCCGCCTGCCCTTTGCCTGCCAGAATTTGGCACGTGGTTGACGTGACCACACGGAGCAGGGAGGTTTCAAATGTGCAGAGGCGCCAGGTGACGTTATCTCTGTGCGCTAGAAAGAGTAGTGCAGGGTGGGACAGTGGGTTCCTGCACACAAACCGATAAGACCAGCCGACTAGCTCGGTGTTAGAGGTACAGGGAGGTTATTAAGTGGGGATTAGCTGCTTGAATATCTATTATCCCCCTCCTATTTTCTTTGCTATGTCTAATCTCAATCCCGCCTCCCCTTCTGGTGGGAAACCTGAGTCTCTCACGGAAGACTCTGTAGTCAAAAAATGTGCTGCTAAATAGAAGCATCTAAATTGCATGGACTGTAGCGAAAGGCGGCCTGTGGGGTTACCCAGGCAAATTTAGAGACATGCTTCAGGCAAACTGCGTTTACAGGAGGCATCTGCTGGTTTAAGATCCCAGTGGTAGAAACATTTTAAAGGAGCCTAGTAGTCTTCAAGCAAACGTCCCAGAGACGTCAGATCCTATGAAGCGGAGTCTGTATGTTCTGGACCACATTCGGAACATGAAAGTACGTCAGACCCATGGTGGCACTCCTCAGATGAAGTAGTCGGAGAAGATCACTCGAGTCTTGACGATATCGACAAACTTCTTAAAGAAATGGCTGCACCCTGGGTTTACCAGAGGAAAAGAAAGACCTTAATACAATGGACAGAATCTTTTACAGATAAAAAAATATATATGTTTTCCGGTCCATAAGGTTTTAAAGGCTTTAATTGCGTGCAAATGGAAATGGAACTACATATAAATTCAACAAATTGTACACGTTTTAGATCAGAAGATAAGGAAGATTGGAAAAGTGCTCTTAAAGTGGATCTCCAAGTATCCAGATTCAAAAGGACAACTATCCCTCTTGAAGACGCAGCATCCTTCAGCGACCCTATGGACGAGGATTGATGACCTACTAGAGAGGCTGTATTCCACATTAGGGTCTTCCCTCAAGCCGATTACATCAGCTTGTTTAGTAAGAACGATGAAGATCTGGTTATCCAGTATTCAAGAAGCAATACTATCAGGAAAATCTTGTCAGAAGATCCTGAAAGACCGCACTATCATGCAAGTCATTAGATATCATCTGTGATGCATCATTTGACACAACCAGACTAGTGACCAGATTTTCCTCAACATCCATCGCTGCACGCAGGACTCTCTCTGGCTCAAACCCTGGGACGCCCATGTTTTATCAGAAAATAAGCCAATTTCTCTCCATTCGGCTCAGAATTAGAGACCGTAATCACAAGAATTATATGATGGGAAGGTTAATTCCGATCTTAAGACTGAAGGGCCCCTTTTTCCCTCTTCGTCTAGAGCAGCGGTGCGCAAACTGGGGAGCGTTATATTTTCTGGGGGGGCGCGGCAGTTATAGAGGTCCCGCGCTCTCCCCCCTAGGTATTTAAATTAAATGCCAGGGGACCGCGTGAGGCCTGTATAATACACTTACCTTACCTTCCAGCGACGCGTCATCCTGGTAACCTGGCGTCAAATGACGCCGCGGGGTCACGTGACATCACGTTACCATGGTGAAGTCACATGACCCCACGCGTCATTTGCCGTCGGGGGAAGGGGGAGGGAAGGCACGAGGCGCCGACGAGAGAAGGAAAGGGTGCGCACGGGGAAAAAATTGCGCACCCTGATCTAGAGGTCCGAGACATTCCTTTCTACGCTACCGATCATTCAAAGGACCAAGACCCTCAAACAAGCAAGAGAGCACATCAGCATTCCAGTTCTGTAGAGGAAGACAACGCTATGCAACAGGCCAGTCATCATCCAGAAATGCCCTGTTATGAGATCCAGCGGATCCTCTTCTTGAACATTGTAGGGGGCTGGCTGAAGTGGTGCAAGGATCCAATCCCTGTGTACTGCAAGTCATCAACAATGGCTACGCAATAAAGTTTAACAAAAAAAAAGTCACTTCAGTTATCCATGCCCAAAAATCTGCAAAAATTACAAGCGCTTCATCAGTGTTTTGAAGACTCTTCTGGAACAACAACTGATCATAGACATACCCATGAGCCGAGTACATCTATGGTTCTACTCTATCCTGTTTCATACTGAGAAAAGAAGATTCCTTTCGCCCAGCTCTCGACCTCAAGGGGGCTGAACAAATGAATCAAAATATAATTTCAAGATGGAATCGGTCAGGTCAATTATAAGTACCTTTTATGTTTGGGAGGTTTCTTGGCAGCCATGGACCTCAAAGATGCATACCTATACGCAGTGGTTGACAAATCACCAAAAAATCTACTCACCACACAAAAAAATCTACTCGCCACCTAGTACCAAACGTATGCTGCTTGGGCCAATAGGAGCTCGCCACGATGTTACATCCACTCGCCCGGGGCGAGCAAATGTATAGGTTTGTCGAACACTACCTATACGTCGCATTCTTTCCTCACACCAAAAATTACTCTGGTTCAGTATCTTCAATTGACACTACCGGTTCACAGCTCTCCCCTTTTTGACCTTGTAACACATCCAGTGATTGATGCAAATACGAAGAGCACCACATCAGGTAGCAACTAATATTTTTTTATTCCGTATCTGGACGATATTTTGATAAAAGCCAATTCCAGACCCAGGAAAGTGGTCTCTAAGATGGGAATTTTTCACGCACTGTGTACAGATGGGGTCAATTAGCAATACACTTAATGGCAACAGTGCGCAACACCAAGTGCCATTTCTTTTTCTCCGGACACAGGGACCAGCAGACATGAGTAGTAGATGCTCTTGTCGGAAAGTGGCACTTCCTGTTGGTCTGTTTTCTCTCCAATTGCTCTGATTCGGAGGACACTGCTGAAAATCAAAACTATACTGATGGCCCCAGAGTGGTCAAGAAGATTCTGGTTCACAGAGCTAACATAAATGTCAGTAGACTCACCTTGGTAGCTTCCAATATTCCCGGGACTGCTCACAGGGCTCAATCATCCAAACTTACAAATATTGCACCTTACAGTTTGAACACTGAAAGGGAGATCCTAAGAAGACCAGATTTTTCCACGCCAAGTGTTAGACACTGATCAAGGCTGGAAAGACCGTAACATCCCAAATCTATTCTAGAATTTGATCAATATTCAGATCCAGGTACATCAAGAATAGCGTAAACCCACAATTGGCGTTGATCCCAAACATCTTGGATTTTCTTTTAGAGGTCTCCAATAAGGGTCTCACTCGCTCATCTCTTAAAGTCCAAGTGGCAGCACTCGGTATCTTCTTTCAGGATCAGATTGCCAACCAAAAGTATATTCAGCAAATCTAAACCAAAAAATAAAACCTACAGTGGGATTGTATATCCAGTCCCCTTGTGTGATTTAAATCTAGCTCTTACACAGGGTTTTAGTGGGGCTTTGAGGTATTATACATTAGCAGGGGTGGGGGTCTCCTCTATATCCCCTGCCTCCTGATAGGCTCAATGGTATAATGGTGTATAATATTAAAGGGCCACATACCAGTATACTATAGGGAATACTCCACCACTGTAATTTACCCCCCCCCCCTCCTCTATCAGAGCTGATTATTCACCCATATTTTGGACATTATTTGAAAACTTATTTCCTGGTAAAACATTTTATTATTTAAATAAATCACTGGAAATTATGACTGCATTTTTACCATCTAAAGGATTTCTCCTTTTCATATTTGACTGATGGTTTCCTTTCTTCTTTTAGCACCCGGTGTTGGACGAGCCTGTAGCGGAAGCGGTTTGTATTATAGCAGACACCGATAGATGGAGCGTCCAGATCGCCAGCAGCCAGAGGAAGACGATGGACAACTTGAAACTAGGCACCGATGTCTTGGTCTCCAGTCAAGTCTCTACTTTGCTTCAGTCTATTCTCCAGCTTTACAAACTCAACATTCCTCCTGCATTTGTAAGTCCTTTGTGACTTCACTAATATCGGTAGAACAGCCCATAACAAACCAGCTATTACTCTTATTGCAAAATTGGGGGCATATAAGTCACTGTTGCAAGTATATGCAGAGGTAAATATTACTCCACAGGGGAGTGCTGTAATATCCCAAATCCCTGAAATATTGTATAAAACTACTGGAAATCAAGGCACTCTTATGAGTTCAGCATGGATCTATAGTATACGTATTTAATCCGCATATACTGAAATATTTTCTTCCAGCATAAAAAAAAAAATCAGCTGTCCTTTATTCTTTTCTTACTCCCAAAAAGCGAAAGATGTACGCAAATAGCTCCGTGTTAAGCATACAAAATTAAGGAACCTCCGGAAATATTTTTCAGTAACATTTTGTAAACTAATATTACACAGCGTTATTGTTTGTGGGAACCGGGGCAAGCCACGGGACCATGATCACAACTGCCCTGGTGCCAGAAGATTATCGCTGCGGGGGGGGGTCTGATGCGAAGACATGGACACCCCCACCCTCGCGATAGCACCATCTCTGCAGCTGTGGCTTTAAGCGTTTTGGTGGTATGATACCTTTTTATTGGACCAAAAAGTAGTTGATCTGTTATGAGCTTTCGAACTTCTCGGATGAAGGACACAGAGGTTTCAAAGCTTGTGACATCAAATACTTGTTGGTCCAAAAAAAGTCTCATACCCCCTTCTCCCTCTCCCTCCTCAGTTGGTGCGTTTAGGTACACCGTAAACGCACCATTTTGAGTGCAGCTATTCAGTGTGTGCGCAGCAGACACAGGGCACTTGTGTCCCCTCCCCTTGTGCATACATTGGAATCCCCCTATAACACTAATCATTATTGTTAGTTTCTAAAAGAACAATAACCATTCTGGAGAACTTGAGTGCTTAATATCTCGAGTAACAAAGCTTTTTTTCAGTTGCATTTCTTACTTTTTAATAATGTAACCAACTGTAAGATCCCTTTTAAAATTTTGCTCATTTATTAATAAAGTAGAGTGCTTAAATAACATACTGTATCCTATTTGTGTGTAGTTTTAATATTTTGATGTATAGTTTATTTTTCATCACCTCTTTCCACATCTTCACATTTTATAGCAGTTTGAGTAAACCTAAAATGTGTTTTGTTTTTTTCTCCTTGATATTTTGGCAGTGTGTGATGCATCTAGAGGACAGACTGCAAGAGATGTATTTTAAAAGTAAAATGCTGTCTGAATACTTGCAAGGGCAGACGAGAGTTCATGTGAAAGAACTTGGAGTTGTTTTAGGGTGAGTATTTTTGGGGGGGGTACCATTTATGAATTGTACAGATTAGAAAACTCGACTGTATGAGTTAATTAGTTGAGGGAAGGTCTAATATTTATAGGCATTGAACATGCAGGCAGATATTTCTTTCATTCAGTGTTGATTGTTGCTTTTGTTCTTGCATTTCTGAAAACACAAATGCATCATCTCCTGTATGTCTGAAGTGCTGTGGCACATGGGTTACTTATACCAGGGGTGGCCAACTCTAGTCCTCAAGGGCCACCAACAGGTCAGGTTTTTCAGGGTATCCCTGCTTCAGCACAGGTGGTGCAGTCATTGACTGAGTTGGCCACCCCTGCCTTAAACTGTATAAAACTAAAATGATAGGACCCTTTCTAGAGATGGCAATATTACCTTCATAGTGTAGAGTACCTCTCCGAACTTTTCCATAAGGAAGTTTATTATACTCCATGTTCGTGTATTTGTGTGTTTAATACATTGACATGCTATCCATTTAAAAAGTTAAGAGCCATGTATTGTGAATTAGGTCAGTATATCAAACATTTATAAAAGTTATAAAGTTTCACCAAGCATCTGAACTTGGTGATTCCTTAAATGACTGATTTGTATGTATTGTCTTTATTTTTAGACTTTAAAGCGGTTTTGAACTTAGCACTGAACATTTCCGTGTGATTTATTTATATATCAACTATAAATATTACTGTATGCTCATTTGCCTGTCTTAGACAGGTCTCTAACCCTGCCTTTTACCATTATCACACAGCACTTCCACTGCAGCAAGGGATTCTGGGAAATGACATGCAAATGAGCACACAGTGCCACCTTTTGTCTCAAGCTCACTACATCAACAACCCTTAAGCCAATGCATTCTGCTTTAAACACGCTTTTTAAAATAGGCATCTCATCCCAGCCTATGTTTAAAAGCGTGTGTTTAAAGCCGCATGCATTGGCTTAAGGGTTGTATGTAATGTGAGCTTGAGACAAAGGTGGCACTGTGTGCTCATTTGCATGTCATTTCCCAGCTATATGCTTTACTGTGGAGGGGTTTTGTCACTTTTTTTTACCCACCATACCTTAATGAGATAGATAGATATAGATATAGAGAATATAAGATAATTAATGTATATATAGATGGGAGAGGTATATTAGCATTGATATGATTAGAGAGTTATAGTATATGGAGAGGATATATATTTATATTATATTTATATTATATTTCTTGTGATTTTGCCATGTCATATTTATAACGGGCTTGAGAAACAACAAAAAGTGAAAGTGTACATGTCACCATCCTGTTTGTTTTTGAATGTATACAAACTACATTGGTCCTCTCCTATTTGTGTTACTGTTTCATTACAAGTGACGTACTGTACATCTCACAGCATACTAAAGATGGCAAATACAAACGTCCATACAGCTAATGTTTTGATCCGTTTTGTTCTCCAGGATTGAATCCAATGATTTGCCTCTCCTGGCTGCTGTGGCGAGTACTCATTCTCCCTATGTCGCTCAGATACTTTTATAAGCTATATTTTACAAATGGTCATTCCTTCAACTGAAGAGAAGATACAGCCATTCAGGAAGAGAGGAGGCTCACTCTGGAAACAGCACTGAGACCAGCAGGACATGCTGCTCTGATTCCACCTCTTTCTAAACTTCTTATCCTCCTGTCTCTTCTCACAGGGACTCTTAACGTTTACATGAAGTACAAGGCATTGTGGTTTCCCCTCTGGCCTTAGTGTTGCTTCACGGGGATACATTTAGAACACTACAGCAGTCTGCTTCGCATTCTGGTTTGGATGGCTACATTTTGGGCAAGTGTGTTAATCTGGCTACTTTGCAGTAGGAATGCAGTATTACATTGCTTCAATGTGTTTAAGATGGGAACGTCTTGCTGATTATACTGTAGAATGTCATGATTTTGTGTTGTAACATTTTGTTCTGTAACAAGGCATTGGCAGTTGTCATTTTTTATTTTTCTGATCATATTCAAAACCAAATCGAAACATTTATTTGGAAGAAGTAGGTTGGGAATTGATGGATCAATGAAAAGGTCACAATTGTATAGTTGTTTACTGGGTTGATATGGAAAATTAAATGTTGCTTTCAATGCACCGTGAATTTACTGGGACAGCGGTATCATTAGAATGTATTTGTGTTGTAAGTATATAAATGCCACATTATTTGACATGATTTATCACTGTCCATGAGACGTGCTCATATTTTTTTTGTTAAGCAATACCCTCTTTAAGACTCGCGAAATGTGTGTTGTTGGGTTGCGTATATTTGACATAATGAATTGAGTGCATTGCCAGATATTAATTTTTAATCTGTTTCTGAAAGAAAATGACTGTTCTTGCTTAATACCTTGGAGATGGTGGCACACAAAAATACAATAGCCTGAGTGATTTCTATTTTTCATTACCTCGTTTATTTCAACATACCTACTGTATTTATGAGGGACTTCTGAGATCTGAGAGTTTTGTAACTATGGGGGTTATTCACTAAACTGGTAGTGCCGATCGGGAAACTATTCCATATAAATTGCCAATTGAAGTCCAGGGGAGTTTCCTTGCAATAGTGCTCCGATCGGCACTATTGCAATTTGATATATCCTCTGTTTCTATACATTTAATGGTAATAAATGCACGCTTGTTTACTGAGAAGCAGAATTCATCCTAAACTCAAGTACAGTACTTGTCTCAACACATCATAATAATAATTTGTAACATACTGGATGAGTTGCAGGTCTTATTTTCTATGCATTCCCCATGTACGGTTGCAACACAACACTTCACTATTTATAAAGTATGATGGCCTCTATTGATCATTAAAAGACATTCAACGGAATAGCCATTAGCTTTCAATAATTGCACGCAAGTTAATAAAATCCCTTTTGAGTCATGCGGAAGAACAGCAGATCCTAATATCATATAAACATACTGAATTTTTCCGAACCCCCCCACCCCCTTCTCAGCATTGAGATTTTTTTTTTAACTTGCAATGGAAAAAAAACTGCATCTTTTGCAAGTGAAAAATGTCTGTGTATTCTTATGCTAATAATGTAACGACTAGATTTCGGTCTGCAGACTCACAGAACATATTAATGGCATTCTAACACTGGAGCAAACTCCTATGAGTTTCTGAATGTAGCCCTCGTGTCCCTGTCTCTCATACATGTTGACTGAATAAGTGGGTTTAACCTCCATTATGTGTGCAAGATAAGTGCTGTCAGTGATTCGTAGACTTGTACAGTATCTGTGCCTTCATTTGAATGAAACGGCTAGTACTGAAGACATCCTGGGAGCATATTTTAAATACGGTACAAACATTTTTACACAGTTGGATGTTAGGAAATCTGTCTCATACCAGTTACACGTGTGGCTGTATCCTGCATCTACTCATGGCAGCTGGAAGTCGGATGCATCAAGCTTCTGACTCCGTCATTACTGCCCCTGCCACGCTAACATTTGCTGAGAAGTCTCACAGATCCAGGTGCACGTTTCAGGAAAGAGATGACTATTTGAGATTTGGGTGGCCTAATCTGATCCGTTGGCTATGAATATTGGCACAGGCTCATTCATTTTACCTCAAGCTGTCACAAATGGGATGTGGAGAAATTGGTGTATTCTACCCAACATGGCCCAAATCTCCATATGAATGAGGAAAAGCGTGCTGAAACTGGGCACCCTTTTATGGATCTGGGTCCAAGTGATCCATGCTGCTCAGTCGTATACTCATTTTATAAACTAGTGCACAATGTCTTCTGTATAACCCTCTGTGCCTAAGAATATTTGTATGAACACTTTTACTGTTTATGGGGACAGTGCTTTGCTACATTAGCAAAGGATTAACATGTAGTATTGGGGGTCTGTGTATCACAGAAAGGTTGTGTGCTCCAAGCTGTCCTCTGTAAGAATCTTACTACTTGCATTTCTTACACCTGGTGCAGATTATTCTGGTTTATTCTACTATTAGAAGTGGTAGATTTTGGCACCGAGGTGTACAATCTCATTAAAATGTGTGCCATGTACAACATCAAAGTCCCCAAATTACAAGTTAATGCACATGATGCAATGTTTGAACAAAGTATCTTGCTACATTTAAGGCAAAAGATGAAAATATGGACCCACTGTGTGTAAATTGCATTCATACATAGACTCCTTAATATTGAATTGCTTAAAGGTGCAAGCTTAACCGATGAATTGCATTTACAATGTTCTGAAAACTATGATGCATGTAACATGCGTTCTACAACTGTTTTTATAACACTGGGTATATTCAGTGGCAGTGTAACGTTGGACCTGGGAAGAACGATAACATACAGAGCCAAATGTTTAAGATTTGTGGTTTCAGCTTCTTGGGAATCCTCGCGTAATTGAGGAAAATAGCAATTCACTGCAATTATCAGGGCTCAATTGCAGTATTAAAAAGGTTTCTAATGATGGTAATTGTTACGGTCTCAACTAAAAAGCTTCAATATTCTTCATAATAGAGCAGATTGAAAAAGGCAAAGTCTTTAACTGCACCTATAAGCAAATGCCTAATACCTAGAAATAACAAGTTTGTTTCATGAAGACCCCGACCAAACCTAAACAGACCTTAGTCACTCTTTACTCCAAATTACTACCTCAGTTAAAAGGATTGTGGTTTTGTGTATTATTTTTCTGCTGAAAGTCTTACTTTTTTTTTTTTTTTAAATAACTGGAATTGACTTGTGGTTTGATCGCATTGGAATGTCGCATAAATATATAATCCGCTTGCTATGTCATTGTGTACATGGCGGAATAACTAGTAAAGTAAAGATTAAAAAAAAAAAAGAGAGAGAGACTTTTTTCTGTTTCCATATTTTATCAAAATTCCAGTGGTGAATTTTGTAGTATTTTCTTGCTTGTGCAAGCATTAAAATAGATGTACGTTTCCTTTTCAGTATTCTGCATGTAGTTTTAGACAGATTTTGTTATTGTTCCAAAGAATTTATTGTAGATGTACACTTCACATGCTACTTACACATTTGTGAAACAGGCAAAGCTTGTGGCATTAACTTTACTAACTAGAAAGGTCAGTTTAACGCTATTCTTAATACGCTGCCATTGCATTTTACCTTTTACTTAAAATGTATTCTGGCAAATGGAATTTTCAGCGATCTACATAATTTATGATTTTTTTTTTTCATATAGATATATATGTATTTGGGTGAACACGTACTCTTAGTGGTGTTTTGTGCTGGAGAACATGTGCTGCTGGGAGAGTGGCAAATATGTATACTTGTGTTTAAGATGTGTACGTGCTAGGCGCTCAATGGCTGCGAGTAACTGTTTTACGTCATAATAAATTTTTATCTGAAAAAGGCTGGATGACATTTCTCAACTACACACTTTATACATGAGCTGTGGCATTCCGGAGATGTGTATCTCTTCCCCCTTCTGCTAACTGTAAGAATCTGTTATGTATTTCTTCCGTTAAGTAGTTGTCAGTTGAACTTTGTGAATATTTTCTTAAATCATTTTAAATGTACTTTATGTGGAATTTGGTGCAATAAACTTTTAAATACATTGAAAGTAAACCTGTCCTTTTTGGTTTTGTTCATTCTGAATACTTGTGACTGGGAATAGCAGACACACCAGGTTTCGCCGCCTGCGAACCCCCCCCCCCCCTAAACAATTTCCCAGCGGTGGGAGTCATGGCAGTCTGTGTGGAGCAGGCAGGGCAACAGACAGCTTTTTCCCAGGGCCCAGGACTACATTTTCTACCTAGCACCACATATGGGTGGCCCTAACCACCCCCTCTTTCTTACACCCCCCTCATCTCTTTGCTCTCGCCCCTGTTTATTTATTTTCCACCCTCTTCCCATGTATTTATCTCCCCTCACTGTAGCTCATTCCTCTCTACCCCCCACCCCTCCCAAATATCCCTTTCTCAATTCTACCCCTCACAATTTCACCCGCTCCCTCACAATTTTATCTTGAGGGTGCAGTGGCACAGGATCCTCTGGGATCAGCGCTGCTTCCACGCTGGCCCGTGCCAGAAGTTGGGCCTGCCTGGAAGTTGAGCCCAACTTCTGTATGTGCCACAAGGCCCCAGCTCCCCTCTGGTCCTGCTGCGGAGGGGAACTGATCTCCCGAGTATCCCACCAGCCGTCCCAAATGCCAAGGGGGCCACGTGTCCTGGAGCCTCTGCATGTTCAGTTTCCCTGTTCTGAGGCTGCCATTGCTCCTCAGTGTAAGTTGCAACATTGTTGCTTTTCCCCATTGCTCTCAGCCTGGTGCCTTGACAACCCCATCTGCTAAACAAATTCTTGGTTTTGTTTTACCCCCCCTTGCTATATTTTGATAGTTTATTAGTCTTCCGTGTCTTCCTGTCTGCACAGGAAAGTTTGCTATCTTTTGGAGCCAGCAGCCATTAGGAGCGGTCTGTATCCCATCTCCGGGTAGAATCCATCTTAATTTACCTCTTCCCCCACTCATGTCACTTACCCACAGTTCCCATTGGTTATTTATTGTTTTTTGCCTTTACATTGAAAGAACAGAAAGGAAGGACTGTGTGCATCTAAAGGAAGTGAGTGAACTACCTGTCTCTACCACTTGCCACAGTGTGCAAGAGTCAGAATACCACGGGTTGGCCACCCCTGGTCTACAACAAGCTCAAGCACTACAGTCCATCCTATTAGAACGTAAGCAAGTAAAAGGAACCAGACATGCATATGAATAAACCAATATAAATAAGGTGTCCATGTTATTTAATTTGGCAGTTTGTGTAGATCTTCTCTTGCCATCTATTTTTGTTTCTTTATACTGTATATATAATAACATTCAGAAAATTGAGGAAGGCTGACTGAAATTCTCAGTTGAATAATCCGGTTTTATTTTAGGATCGTGGCAGAGACCAAAGGTGAAAATGGGCGACCGCGCTCGCCTTTTATTTTTGGTACATTTTACAACATTAACTGAAATAAAAACATACAAAACGGTACAATGGTATTGGGGAAATTACAGAAATAATAATAATGGGGTGGAAATCAAAAAGGGGAGGGAGGGCACATTCACTTTGCAATACAGTGGTATTTACATGTCAATTCTAACAGGTACTGCATATAAGTATGCCATTTACTTGTAGGGCCATCTCACCCAGGGCAACACATCTAAAGCGAGAGTTACAAAAGGGCTTTTGATTTCATCCCTGGGGGTGGGGTCAACACCCCAAATGTCCTCCATAAGAGTGGTGTGCTGGTTGGGGCCTGAGATTGCTGTCTGCGATCCATGTGCCAAAGAAAAGTGGGCCAAAATTCCTCCACAACAATGTGAGAGACTGATAAAGTCATACAGAAAACGATTCATTCAAGTTATTGCTGCTAAAGGTGGTTCTACAAGCTATTGAATCATAAGGTGTACTTAGTTTTTCACACACAGCTTCTCCATTTTGGCTTTATTTTTGTTAAATAAATCATGAAACGGTGTAATATGTGTTGTTGTTCATCTGAGGTTGTATTTACCTAATTTTTAGACCTGCTAAGGAACAGATGATTGTTATTATGTCCTGATATGTAAAACCATGGAGTTCAAAGAGGGTGTACTTTCTTTTTCACATGACTGTAGATCTCATATCCCGCATACTGGGCCGTCTGTACCGCCTCTGACTGACTCCAAGTCCTGCTGCATGCCAGGTCTTGGGGCCTGTGAAGTGCATGTGTTTTCTTTCACTTGAAGTCTCCCATGTCCTGAAATTTCTTTTTAGCCACATTGGGAGGCATTTTCATTATCTATTGACCGGGTTGTTTTCAGGGGGTTTTGCCTAGATGATTATTGCTAAAATTCGCTAATGGTCCGTGTTTGTCATGGAACTTCCATGCTCGCTGGCCCACACTCTGGTTTTTAAGGGAGACATGAGACGACTCACCCTATAATGGCTCTGCTCACATACTCCATTAAAAGGCCTTCTCTGAAATCGATGTCCGAGCAGGTTATTTAATAATCTATTTACTTCACTGCTCTAGTACCCCTTATTTGTATTTCAACCCCTCACCCCTAATCAGAGGGTGATGTATCAAGGAATATTTAAAGCAAGATTGATGCAAATTGTGTCATTTTCATCTTGCATCTCTTTGGGCCAATGTTTCAAGGGCTTTGCACCGTTTGTCACCTTGTCATTTGGGGAGTGTCAGTAGGAGGAGTAATGGAGGAGTTACATGACGCACAGATTATGAGATGTAGCAAACTCTGCATTTGTGTCTCACTTTTGCATCCTTTATTTGGGTCAAAACATTTCGCCAAGTCTGAGGGGGCTTAACTTTTCTGGCTAACCATTTGTGTCACATGTAAGAAATGCTATGTTACTGTTGACGCAAATGCAGAAAATGGAGCGATGTTTCTATTTGCATTTTTTTTACGCTGATGCATCTCTCCCCATATAAAGCCTTATAAAAATTGATGAATTAAAGTTACCCTAGTTTAACTGTTTAAACATTATAGACATAATGGGATTTTTCCTTTAGGCGTCCAGAACAGGAGGTAATACTTAGTGTAGTACTATGCTTTAAAATACATGGCAGGAAATTCAGTGAGTAAGCAATGCATAATTTAGACTCTGGCTCAAAAGAATAAGCCAAGTAAGGTGTGGAGGGGGAGAAGTAAACAGTTTGTCCCTGACAGATGCCCATGTGTCAGGGGCAGGTAGATAACCTGTCACCAGGGAAGTGGGCTTGGCTAGGTATGCTAAATGGCTTAGGGACGAAGTTCGCATATGCCCGTGGCATACCTTGAAGCCTCTTCCAGGCTTCCTGAAGTATGGGCGAACCTTGCCAATAGGTGGGATGTTTTGTTCCCACGCCGCGATTGGTTGCACAATGTAGAGATAGGACTTGTGAGGTTTTAAAAGTCTGTGCCAGTCAGGAGGTAGATTCAACATGCTGTAAAAAAATTCACCTGAGATTTCTTCTAAGATCTTTCTTGTAACCAGAGTTAACATCGTAACAAAGTAAGTGTATTTTCGTATTATTTTGTAAATTAAGCTGTGTATGTTCATTGTGTGAATAAATTACAATTTATTTTATCTCTCGCTTTGCTCCATCAAAGGATCCGGTTATTTTTGTGTTAAAAGCATTGTTCTCCCGTGACAGCCAAAATTAAAGTCGTTCAAAGATGTAACGTATGTGAACTCTTGTTACATTTTTACTCCTTGTAGAGGAGATGTAATGTCTCACCAGTTATCAAATTATAAAATTATGAGCACTCCATTAAATCTTCTGCTTTATCTACTCATCTGGCCATTGCTCACATCTCTGGGGTTCCCTGCTAAAGTCCTTAGACATATCAAGCATAAAATAAGTAAATGATGGTCTTCTGCATTTTTTATTTTAATTTTAGCTTTTTAAATTTAATTTTAACTTTCTATGCGCTCCAACATTTCGGCTTCAAGCATATAGCCTTTGTCTAAGCAAATGGCTTGACAAATGCTGCATGTGTGCAATCAAAACATTAGACCACATGGAAGACTGAAATAAAAACCAGTAATGCAGAAGACCGTAGTCTTCTTTTGTGCTCAACGGTTGGCCAAGCAATCTCTGAAGATGTGACCTGTTGTTGGTGTGGGAACAGGTATTGCCACCATAAACCTTTTCAGCAATTCAAGGTATTCTGAAGCTGACTTTATGGAGGAGATAAAGAAAATGTTCTCTCTTAAATATGCAGCAATGATGAAAATCCATTAGTGTCTGCATTTCTTCTACAGGTCCTATAAGCTGATTCCCCCCAATTGTCACTCACAGTGGTTAAAGGAGCAATCTAACCTCCCTTTTTTTCCCCCCACACCAGGTTTGAAGCAGGAGGTCTCTGGAGATGAGCCTCGTTAATTTCTTCTCCAGGCACCACCTGCTTGTGGGGAAACGGACCTACGTAGGCGGTGCCAGTAGCTGCACAGGCTGACTAGTTGGGATTTCAAGTTTAAAGCTCCTGCTTCACGTGGGCAAATAGTAAATGGAACCTGGTGACATCACAGCTTCCTATTGGTCCTCAAGGCGCATGAGCTTTGAACAGCGGCCATTACGTGATCCCTGGTAGCCGATTACAATGGCTACCAGCACCTGCTATGGAGGTGAGTATCTCTGGAACTAGGAGGTCCCCAGAGCTGAAATTAAGTGCCAGAGACCCCCTGCTTCTATCCTGGTAAAAAGTTGTTTATTTTTTTTAAATATGTAAAAATACAATGGGGGAAAAAAGAGCTTGGATTGCTGCTTTAAAATGCAGACAAGTATTTGGATAGTAACATGCAAATGAGCACCCTGTGCATCACTAAGTTTGCTACTAACTACTTTTACCAGGACTCCCTGACATTGTAAGGAATAGACAGACTGAGATTAGTTTTGCGGCTGCAATATTTATTGTGCCCATAGCCATTGGTTAAAATAAACACTCGGATTTGGTTGGCTGCCATTCCTAATCTATTCGCTTCCACGGCAGCTCACTACATTGATTCAGGAAGAGTGTGTGTTGTGAGCTCTACTAGCAACTCAGGACTTACATCAACACAGACCGACTCGGCTGAACCCATGCAAAATAATCACACTGTAATGTTTTATTAGAGTCGGGAGATTGTGGTAGTCTGGTTCCTGCACCGTTGTTTAATTAGTGGTTCATGCATGACACAGTCACTTCCTTTAATGCTTCAGTTTCATTAAATTTAAAAACACATCATTATGCCATTTCAATTCTTCCACCCATAGCAAATGCAGAATAAACAATTCTGAAAACCTTGTCATCCATTGAATTTTAAGTACACTGCAATATCAAACATTGATCCTCTTAAAGCATTTCTAATAACGTTTTACATTGTCACTGTACTTATTCAACGCTGCCTCTGAACTATTTGATGGAAACAAAAATATACTCTTGTGAAATGGGAAAGTCTGATTAGACACTGGTTTTGATGTGGACAAGTTTTTGTACCCAGTAACAACATTGTAAGGTTTTATATCTTGTATATAGTACATACAATGAAAGGCATCACAAGGTCTACATTTTTCTTGCTTTTCTGCATTTTGATTATTTTGCAAATGGTAAGACTATATTTACACATACGGTTAGTTAAAGATGGGATGTATAGTGTAAACGTCTCTTTACAAACCATTTTTTTTTGAGTGCACAAACCGTATCGAATTTAGCAGAGAAACATTCTATTGAGAACAGTCATGTGTTTTCTTCAATAAATCTGGATCTTTTTTTCAGCGCTAGTCATGGACACATTTGCCTTGGTTAATCCTTGTATCACCCGTCCAAACCTAAAATTTTACATTGCGGACATTAATAAATTTCCCCTCTTGTTCTGCATACAGTAAACTCTTGATATTCAGAGGGCAGAAAAGGAACACATTGCTGACTAAGTGTTGAGCACACTATTACCCATGCAGTGTAACCCCACCATTAATAATGCATGCTTTAGCATATGACACAATTTTTTAGGCACACAAGGACAATGACAGCTCAAACCTAGCAGTCCAACTGAGAAAAAATGATAGTAATCTATTTCAGTATTGGTATGAACACATGTGCAGCTATTCAATAGTCAGCATGCTGTGTGGCTGCATTTCACTTGCCCAGGAAGGCTCCTTTCATTTAAACATTAGGAAGATGGCATTACAGTACTGTAAATTGACTAAGGGTCCTCATGTCTAACGCTTTCTATTGATCCATGTAACAACTTGCTTGCTAATGTGAGAGGCAAAGTCAGCTCAAAGTACCTTTATAAATGTGTGTTGAGAAATATTTTCAGAATAACTCGAGAGCTTCAAATTAAGGTTAGACATGCAAATAAAAATACCACTCTTGACCACATTCGTATGTCTCAGACAGGTCTGCAACCCTGCCTGTTACCATTATCTCTTAGGCTGCGGCCAGGGTGGAGCGAACCGCTCACACTCGGCGCGATCAATCAGAGTTATAACTCTGAATGTCCCCATCCAGGGAGGATGGGTGCGTGCACGTGCTGCTTGGCGAGACAACCGATGTGATTTGGTTGCGAACCAGCTCTGCGATGTCATGGCCATGCCCCCCAACCCCCCCCCCCACGCGCAATTAGCTGGCCAGAAATCGCCCGGCGGAGCAGAGCTCATGATGTCACGACGCGCCAGTGCACCCAATCCCAGCCTGGCCGCAGCCTTATAATTATGTTCTTCCCCTGCAGCCAGGGATTCTGGGAAATGACATGAAAATCAGCAGTGTCACCTTTTGCTTCTTATCCATTTTAAAAAGGCAATCCAAGTTGCACTTTAAAAAAATATATATATTTTTTCAAATATACAGCCTTCATTACCTTTATTGAAAATGAATTACTCAAGCTGCCGATCTAATAGTTTGCCTGTGATCAATCAGCAAAGATCCTGCTTCCCAGGGTTCACTAAACGGTTTCAATCAATCCTGCAGTCAGTGTAACTCAGCAGCTACAATGTATTCTTATTCTAAGGTAACTATCTATAGTTATAGTTTGCAGCTCAAACTGCTGGGCATATTGTCAACAAATTATCACAGGAAAGTGTTGCAAATGCACTGCTGGTGAAGTGTGCTAAAACCTATAGAAATCAAAGGATACTCAGTTTGTTAAAACTCATTAAAAATGGCATTAAAAGATGAATTTAAAAAAATGTAAGTTATCTAATACTACAGAACTGATTTATGTATAAAAAAAAAAAATGAAAACACCCTTGTAGAATATTGCTTGGATTGCACCTTTAACATGGACCTTTAACAAGCATATGCCTGCCATATTACACATCTTGGGTTAAATGCATAGTCCGTAAACCTACTATACAATTAAACATATGTAAATCAGTATAAATGTAAAAAAAAACAGCATATATTCAAAAAGATATGTAACCCCTCTTTTCGATTACTATGACCGTAGAGGGTTAACTGTGTGGGCCCACACAGAGTAATGCCCTTTCCCTCATTACATGGTGCTGGTTGACTAGGCAGAATCATAGCCCCTGTCTGCCTAGTGTTAGTAATGTAATCACAGGAGATTATTATATAATATGTATGTATATTTATATATTAGGGATAGGTTTCTAGAAGGTCAGGTCCCTGGAGGAGTTGAAGGGGAGTGACCTCACTGTGAATAGTGTATATACGTTATAGTATAGATGAGTCTAGAATATAGGGTAAGGATTCCCTTTATTGTTTTATAATTAGGGACAGTGCCCTATAGATAGCGTCCCCAGGAATGGCTCCATACTACTCATGATTCACAAAGAGGAAGCCTATGCTTCAAAGGCCACAAGCCACAGCCCAGAGGCATAGCTGGATCAACCCAATCGGAGGGTCCATAGCTCACTCTCACCCGGATAGCCATGAGATGGCATTCAGTACCTGGGACGGGGATACTGACTGACAGCAGACAGAGAGAGTAGTACAAGGCCTGGCAGAAGCCCACAGTAGATGGAGCATTACAGACACTACACAGCAGAGGGATGAACTAGATAACCCAGACGCAGTCAAGTTTTAGCTCCTCCTTAGCGGGCCGAGGTGTGGGCAGCTAGGGAAGAGAATACAAATAGCCCAAACAGTGGACATTAATGAGGCTATTCGAGATGTAATGAATATGTGGTGATTGATAAAGATGCTGTTTGTATGAATAAAGTTCCTGGCACCCCTTATTGCATTACCAACGCCCAGCCTGCACGGATCAAGCACCCTGAAAAGGTAATCAACACTGAGTAAGCCAATTAAAGAGACATTTGATGCAAACTCCCTAGGAGTCGGGCAGGGAGGGTTACACAGAAAAAAAGTGACAAAATAAGGGGAACTCAGACGTGCTGCTCAGGTGCAAAGAGGCCAAGGACCTTGAAACATTGCCTGAGATTTTCAGTTTATAGCAAATGATTGTCTGTCTATGTACAGTATTCCTCTAGATGTGGAGACTTAACCAAATTATTTTTTCTTCTACACCACTGATGACCACATATTAAACCGAGGCAATTCATAAACAGCACATCTGAGTGAGTTCCCCTTTATTTATCACTTTTGTCTGTTTTTGAATATATGCTGTTATTTGTGTGTGTGTGTTTGGGGGGGGGAGGTTCATTTAAACTTTTCATATGTTTAATTGTGAGTGCAGGTCGAACCCTGGATTTTTGTATTCAATTGTACCAGTGCGATGTTGGTACTGGACCTTTGCATGTATGACTTATGAAATAACTGTAGATGAGTACAAGTTCTAAAATCTTTTTTTTTTTGGTTTGGTAAAGAGCCTTGTTTGTGTCACATAGGGATCACTATAACCCATTGCCCTGACAAGAGAAAACTGACTTCAATATATGATTCCAGCAAACAAACCAAAGGCCTTCCACACCATGCACCCAAACTGTATTGTCCTCCTTCTGTAAGTTCTGTGCAGTGAGAATGAAGACACACCATTCCAGAGCAATCCTTTTGGTCACTTATTGATGTCTTTCCCATGATATCTCTGGAAGGAGACAAAACACTTATCAAACATAGCATTGTTTTTCTTTTCTGTTTGAGGAATATATAGGGATTTTAAAAAAACATCGCTCCAGAGAGAGCACACGATCTTTACTGTCACTTAGGGACTGCTATTTAATGATGTCCTCTTGCTTTATTTATTTTTTGCAACAGAGATTTGTATTATTGACATTTTTGTCCCGTTACTATTACTGCAGTGATGTAATTACTGGGCCATCATGGAGCCCAATGAACCATGTATTTGTCAATGAAAAACATTATTTAAATATTTTAAATCAATTTGCCATACTGTAGTTAGTGAAGGATGGAATGAGGATTATAAGGACAGGAAGAACATAATGAAGAATAATATGAGCAGGAGCTCACTTAGTCTCAAAGCTGTTCAATATTGACCCACCTAATTTGTTTTAGGATTGGTGTAGGTAGGGTGACCAGATTTTCAAAATGAACACACACCCAGAACCACTGACCCACACACACCCAGAGCCACTGACCCACACAAACACACACAGAGCCACTGACCCACACACCCAGAGACACTGACCCACACACACACAGAGCCACTGACCCACACACCCAGAGACACTGACCCACACACCCAGAGACACTGACCCACACACCAATACAATGAACCGAGCCACGACCCACACACCCAGAACCACTGACCCACACACACCCAAGCCACTACCCCCACCACACAACCACTGACCCACACAACCCAGAGACCACTGACCCACACCCCCAGAGAACCACTGACTCCCACAGCCACTGACCCACACACCCAGAGACCACTGACCCACAACACCCCGAGCCACTGACCCACCACACCCAGAGACACTGACCCACCCACCAGTAGCACACTGACTCACACACCCAGAGACACTGACTCAACCACCCAAGACACTGACCAGAGACACTGACCCACACACCCGAGACACTGACCCACCACACCCATGAGCCACTGACTCAAGACACTGACCCCCACACACCCAGATACACGACCCAGATCCACTGACCCCACACCCCGAGACACGGCCCACAACCCAGAGACACTGGCCCAACACCCAGACGTCACCCCAAGACACTGCCCAGAGACAACTGACCCAGAGACACTGACCCACACACCCAGAACCTGACCCCCACACGAGACACCGACCCAAGGACACTGACCCACACACCCAGAGACACTGACCCCCAACCAGACACGACCCCACACACCCAGAGCCACTGACCCACCACACACCCAGAGCCACTGACCCGCACACCCAGAGACACTGACCCACCACACCCCAAGCACTGACCCAAGCCACTGACCCCACACCACAGAGCCACTGACCCCACAAACCCATAGCCACTGACCCACACACCCACCAAGCCACTACCGACCCACACACCCAGCAGCCAACTGACCCAACACAAGAGCCACTGACTCACACACACACAGAGCCACCGACCCCCCCCCCCCCACCACACACAAGCCACACACACACTCACAACCCCCCCACACACACACAGAGCCACACCACACTCACAGAGCCCCCCCCCCACACACACACACGAGCCAAACACACACACCACACACCACCCACCTACCTGTACCTGCTCTGAGAAGAATGAAGCTCAGTGTGCTCTGTCCTACAACATCTCCCCTGCGACCGGCATCCTGCAAAGCCCCGCCCCGCGCATCCCGACCTCCAACCAATCCCACTGCGGCACGGCATCCTACAAAGCCCGCCCCCGGCATCCTCCGACCTCCAACCAATGCCCTGCGGCACGGCATCCTACAAAGAAACCCGCCCCCACATCCTTCTACCAATCCCCTGCGGCCCCCGGACGGCATGCTCCAAAAGCCAACCCCCCTGGCATCTGCAAATCTCACCTGCTACCGCAATCTGTCTCTCACCGCCCGTGCGTTGCCCCCGCCGCATCACCCGCCCCCCACGCGCGCCACTGCAATCCTGCTCCAAGAACCCGAGACAGGAAATAAACAAAACGGGACTGTCCCGCGAAACCGGACCCTGGTCACCCTAGTTGTAGGAGCTGTTTTTGATCCACAATGGTAGCCAGGCTAGAACACATTTTAGTTTTGAGTGCCTCATAAAGCAGCAGAAAAACGTGTTTTCTTTTGTTATAGGTGTAAGAAGGGACCCCCTCTTCTGGAATACCAGCACTCTGCTATGTGATAGGTGCTGGTATCTCCTGGTCATGTGGGCCAATAGGAAGCACAAGTAATGTCACATTTAAGCCGCTATTTTATAGCCCGACACAGCCTTTCCGCAGCTGCTACCCACACACCCCTGCACAGCGGTAAGGATCTTAGGAAGCCGGGGTTCCCCGGAGCTGGAATTAACGTTTCACCCCCCTACTTTGAACATACACAACAAAAAAACGCAGGGTCCGTTGCTTTAAATCTGCAGGAATTGTATCGAGAGTCAACACCTCCCACTATCTATGAAACCGTCAGATAAAGATTGTCAGAGGATCTGTTTTCGGGATCCACCAGCTCCCTGGTTCTATTATAGATATCTATAGATATTATTATATCTATATAATATATGTAGCCAGCCGGGTCCCCGGTCTGGGCGGGCGCGAGCACAGTGCGCTCTCCGTGATGCGGCCGGTGCCGGGATGGGCGATCGGCCGGTTGCCGTGACGCATCGGTGCCGGTTGCCAGGGACAACGCAGTCACCCATATCCTCTCTCTTCTAGACTGTGGGACATTGCGTGGGTGTACTGGAACACGGGTTGGATCAAACCGTGGCGGTTTTCGGGATTGTTGGCGTCCGCCGTGGCGCTGAGTGGTAGCTTTCTGCGAACGCAGTATCAGTGTCTCCTCTAGGGAGGACACCTGTTTGATAATATATATATATTATATATTGTGACAAACGCCCCTCTTTTGTAGCGCTGACGTCTCTCTGGGTTCTTCCCGACCACAGTCTTCTAGGGTTATTTAATACAAAACAGATCATGCAAAGTATTAATGCTGCTTAACTCAGGCTTCTGCCTGCTTTATTTCATCCAAGTAGGTACTGCAGCTTAACGGTGTAGGTTAGAGGTACTCAGATACATTTCATTCAGCCAGTTCCTCATCTTCAGTGTTACAGTATTTCCACCCTGTTATTTCAAGTAAAAGAAACCAAATGATATCACAAAATCCTACCCTTTCAGGATCTAACTACACTCATAATCAGTCTCTCTAACTAACAGCTCGGGCCAACAACCTGGTCCCCGCTTAAAACAATGCCCTCATTTAGGGTCACTTAGTTACAGCACAGTCTTTAGCAATAGCAGTAACATTGTTTGGTCTTATGGTTCGTGGTGGGGACTCGGTCCCGTGCCAGGCAAATCCTCTGGTACTGTGAATTTGGAGGGGCCGTCAACCCCGAAACTGGAAACAGGGGACAGAGATACCCCCAGCCTCCGGCTCTAAGGAGAGAGAGAGAAATGCAAAACCTCTCTGCTCTAAATACCTGTTCATGTTGATTAGAAGAGCATGGAGGGAGAACTAGAGCCATTGTCATCTGTGGTCTGGATTTTTCCAGTCAGCTGCCTGAGTTGTGGAAGCTGTGGAACGGATCATTTTTAACTCATTCCTGCCCTTTTCGCTCTAAAAGGGGCAGAAAGCTGCCTCAACATCTTTGGACTATGTCACATATCCCCCTCCCCAGCTCACACCTACTGGGGTGAGCGGCCATGGCCCTCACTGGGGTGATGCGTCCTACCTGAAATACTTGAGCTATCTCCTCAGTACAACATTAAGTATTCACATGACACAATATGACACTTTCCCACGGCAATTATGGACATAGTTTTCGTTCATAAGAGACTATATTTGGCAAACAATATTTGTTGCTCCTATTAGGGAACTATTTGAAAAATAAGTGTCTAGCCACAATTCTACACACCCCAGTATGCTAAATTATTCAGAACACCACAATTTCTATTACCAGTCCCTGGTTGTTCTCTCTAAATGTAACCTCATTATATCATTTACCAACGAAAGGGCCATCAACACCTGTTATATAATTTGTAGTTACTACATTTTCAACACAGAGAACCAATTAACACTGTAAATGACAAATTGCTTATTCTAAGAGGCCTAATATACCTAACTACAATAGCTTATTTGCATAGTTCAAGTGGTCCGTGGACATAGTCCCACTGTAATAACAAATAATATCGGTCATTCCCCAACACATTTTTTTTCTTCTGACTTTCCCAGTCCTTCTATATTTCCTGACTTGTATTTCATAGGCCGCGCTGCAAACTGCAATGACTGGACTGTTATCTCTTTTACCTCTGCAGAACTCTTGGGGCCCGAATCTTTGTCTTTATAATTGTGGCCAGAGTGCGAGATCCGGAAAATTTCAAGGCCCCCCCGCTTGACCTACGTCGTTTTGCTTTTGCAAACCTTTGGAAACCTTATGGTAATATCTTACTCTGCCATGTATTTCCTCAGACCATCACTAACTCAGAGATTTGGGTTTCCCCCTCTGGGCAATTATATGGTCTTAGATGATGAAGCACGATTCACACCTTAGGGGCTCTCCACTAACTCCTCGCTTAACCCTGTGGCATTGTACCTTTGCTAGGACCGCAGGCATGTAGTGTTGGGGGGCCTCTCTTTCCTGCGGCCTACCATTTATAAAGGCGGAAATACCGCTGTATAACCATGACGCAATTTCTCCTAGTTTGATAGCGAATCCTGGTTCTGGTCATCCCTATCAGAGACTGGAATCTTTATAGTTTGCTCCTTTCATAATGAGAGAACCTGTTTCGTAAACATGCGTGCACGGGAGAATGATTGAGTACACAGCTGCTTTATTTCCGGCGTTAAACTGAACTAATTTTTCAATCCCTCTGTAGCAGCCTGTAGGATGATAGTTGCGGGCGCGTTACGGCCGTAATTTTCTCTTTCTTCCCTTCTTCCCTTGGATAGAGCTCTTTGCAGTGCCTTCTGATCTATTATAACGCTTTCTCCTTTTTCAAACGTTAAGTTCCTCCACAGAGAGTCTGTTTTGGGGCAATATTGGTTGCAATTCTGTTCTCAATAGCGTCCCTTCTTTCCTGGTGCGGCTCTGAGTTGCATCATGCATTCTGTAGTGCTCTCCCTCACTTCTAATTTATTTTTCCTGAGTCAACTGTTTCTTTACTTTTTCGCCTTGGTCAGTCAACTCTGAATTTTTCCAATTTCAGATCTCATTTTCTTGCTACATTCATCTCTAACTCACTCAGGGCAATCTCATGGGTTTGCTTTCAACATGTCCCAGATCTGTGTTCAGGCGTGGCACCCAGGCGTGAGTTTGAACCACCCTCTGTGCTTAGCGCGTGAACCTCTTGTAGAGCCTATCCCGTATTTTCTGTTTTAAGTGATAGCCTCTACGGTGTTGGCCTGTTCCACCTATCGTCACCATCGTTCCAGCCACTCCCGTACGAGAGCTCTTTTCCCTCAAAGCCGCGACTCCCTGTAACAGCTGGTTATACACCTCTGTATTTCGGCGTTCGATTCCTCGCTCTTCCATCCAACATTCCGCTCCTTCTCTTGCTCCATTCCGCTCCTTATCCCATCCTCCACAGGACGTCTCATAATTATGGTCGGTGCAGTGGAGTGCAGAAAAAAGCTCTTTAAAATCCTGGGTTCAAGGATTCAGCTTCCCTTTGCTCTCGCCGTTTCCTTTGCCAACGGTTTCCCTGACAATTCCGGCCTGCCTCACCCGGTCTGCAGCACATCTCGGCGCCTTTTCTGACCATTCCTGACAGCCAGGGGTTCAAGTGCCTCGGTCATACTTTTCGCCTCCTGTACTTGAGGAACATTTTCTTTTTTTCTTCTTCTTTCTTTTTGCTTTATTAGCCCAGAGATATCAGTGGTACTGGGCAAAGACTCACTGGTATCAGCTTCCTACATCTTGCTTTGCACTCATAGGGCGTTGCCTTCTTTTGCGCTGTTTGTGCTTTGAGCAAATTTTGGGCCACATCGTCTCCGTGACCTACTTTATGACAAGGCCCGCATACTAAATTCATCAGTGTGGGTACCTCTCCTCCAGGGCCACATACGATCGTCATCATCAATCACGTATGGCCCTGAAGGGACCTGTTTTTCTGTTATGTACATTACAAAACAAACATTTCACGTCGGCCATTTTAGCAAACCCCGCAGGGACATTTGCTGCTCAATTTCACTCACTTCAAGCAACATTGCCTACAGCACTTGGCTAGCTGCAAATTCACTCACTTCAGCAAAAGGCATTAGCTTTACAAACAGCACTTGCCTAGATTGCAATTTTTTTTTTTTTTCAGCAAACCATTTTGGGTTTTCTGTTTGGGTTCAGGGTGCTATTGCTCCCACACTCTCGCACATTTCTTCCCCTGGGGGGTGTAGGCTAGAAGCACAACTGTATATACACGTGGGGACAATAGACTTCACTCATAGCATCTGGTACTTTCGTTCCCTCGGGCCCATTTTAAGCCCCCTCATTTATATTTGCAAACCCCAACCTTTTTTAGTGTCTCCCGCATTCTCCTCCACCATAAATGTGACAAACGCCCCTCTTGTTGTGTGCTGACGTCCTCGCTGGTTTCTTCCCGACACAGTCTTCTAGTGGTTTATTTAATACAAAAACATGCATCATGCAATTAATTAAGCTGCTTAAAACCATGCTTCTGGCCTCTTTATTTTTCATCCAAGTAAGTACTGCACTTACACTGGTGTAGGTTAGAGACTCAGATACTTTCTCTCAGCATTCACGTCATTTCAGTGTTCAGTATGTATCCCAACTGTGTAGTTTCAAGTAAAAGAAACCAATGATATAAACAAAATCCTATCCCTTTTACAGGATCTACCTACACATCAAATCGTCTTCTTACACGCTGCTGGCCAACTAACCTGGTCCCCCAGCTTAAAACAATGCTCTCTCATTTAGGGGTCACTTAGATACGCACAGGTCCTTTACAACAGCAGTAAACCTTGTTTGGGTCTTATCTTTCTTTTGTGGTGTAATCGGTCCCGTGTCCAGGCAAATCCTCTGGTCTGTGATACTTGGAGGGGCGCGTCACCCAGAAACTGGAAACAGGGGACAGATATACCCGCCCGACCTCCAGGCTCTATGAGAGAGAGAGCAATGCAAAACTCTCTGCTCTAGAATACTGTGCTGTGATTAGAAGAGAACAGGTGAGGGAGAACGATCATGTGGCTAGAGTGTGTGCTCTCGGATTCTGCCTATCCTAATCTCCCTGGCCTCTTATCTTTTACTCTCTGCGTAGCGCTTTCTCTTGCTGGTTCTGACCTTTCATTTGTCTTCCCCTGTCTTCTCCTTTCCCGAAGCTGCACTTTTTTACCTACTTCCTCGTGCACTTTCTGCTCTAAAATGGGCAGAAAGCTGTCCTACACATCTTTGGACTATGTCACAATATATAATATATAGGCAAGTACGTTATGGGACGCGGCAAGTAAAGTCATTGGTTTGGTTCAACACTTTGTGCTGGTATTTTATATGTGTCCTGGCGAGGAACACTTCCTGCTCTGCTAGGACCAGCTCTCAATTGGAGGGCTGGCTCACCGAGTAACCCCGTGTTACTCTTAATATAAGTGCCCTAAGGGATTTCCCAGTGGCGGTAAGCTCGCTCCTGTGGCACACAGTAACGCCCACACCTGGTACACCTGGTAACACTGCGTTCCCCGCACATACACATTATACGATTGTATGGGGAATATCCGTTACAATATATATGCCATGGGTCAGGTAGCAGCGGCCATTAAAGATTTGCGCATGTGCATCAACATAGCAACACTCGGCTCTAATGTTAAGAAGCCCAGTTTTCTACAACTCCCAGCAGCCCCAGGCTGAGCACATTGATGCAACGGCAGCAATAGGGCTTACAGCTTCCCCTGAGTGAGACATGTGTTGAGCAAGACAGGAAAAGTCATTTGGAGCTGGGTCCACGACATGGGAGGGTGTTATGTTGTTAGGAGCAAGTTGGCTCATACACTAGGCCAGACATGCCCCCTTAGGCCCCCAGCTTCAGCCCCAACTCACCTCAGCTTGTGTTGCTGCAGGGCCATGGACTTCCCGCTTAGATAGGAACAGATCCCTAGAACCTAGACAAGTGAGGGTCCCGCCAGGAGCGGAATATCCTGGTCCAGTGTTTGCAGGGAATCTTCTCTGCGCTGGCAGAGACAGACTGTGTCTGGGTGTGTGTGTGTATACACACACACACACACACACACACACACACACACACACACACACACACAGTAACTAGGGAAAAATCCAGTTAAACGAAGAGACAGCTCATGCCTCAATATAATGAGTAAATAAAGGTATTATCCAACAACCGGGCAGATCAACGTTTTGGTCCTCAGAGTGGGGACCTTCCTCAGGCATGCCCCCAACATGCGTTCTTTTCCATGGAGGAACACTAAGTAACTCTCTGTGCTTCCCCCCCTGTCCCCGGCGCTCCCGCTGCCCGCAGTTTATGGGGTGGTAGCGGTGGTTCTCCTGTCCCCTGCTTCCTCCCCTGTGTCAGCCCCGGGAGATGGGTGCGGGGATGGTCCCTCATGTCCCCACTTTCCCCTGATCCCCCCCCTTGTCCCCGGTGCTCCGCGCTGCCTGCTGTGGAGGTGGTAGTGGGGGTGTCTTTCCCCCACCTTCCCTCGCCGCTCCCGCTGCTTGCCGTGCGTGGTAGCGGAGGGGGGCTTTCTCCCCGCCAACTCCCCGCGCCCCCGCGTGGCCTGCCCGTGCGGTGATAGCGGAGTGGGGGGCTTTCTTCCCCCCACTCCCCGGTGCGCTCCCGCTGCCTGCGGTGCGGTGGTAGCGGGTGGGCTTTCCCCCCCCCTGTCCCCGGCGCTCCCGCTGGCTGCGCGGGGTGGGAGATTGGCGTGGGAGAGGGGGGGGGGGGTACAGGTGTGGTGTGGTCTCCGGGCCTTTTTCTTCCGCCGCCCCCCGCTGTGGTTGTAGAGTGAGAGAGAAGTGTGTGTTGTGTGGTGTGTGTGTTGTGTGTGTTGGTGTGTTAATATGTGGTCGAGTGTGTATATTGGGTGTGTGTGTCGTGTGTGTGTGTGTATATAGGAGTTGACCTGTTGTGTTTTTTGTGTTCTCATACTGGTTGTGTGTTGTGGTGTGTGTGTTATTTGTCGATTATGTGAGTGCGTTGTAGTAAGGTTGCTGGAGAGTGTTTGTGTGTACGTACTAGGGCGTGTGTGTCTATCTTGCGTTTGGTGTAGTGTGTGTGGTGTGTGGTGTGTGTGTGTGTTCTCTCTGTGTTTGTGTGGTGGTGTGTGTGTGTTGTGTGTGTGGTTTTTTTTTTATCTCCGTCAAAGTCACCCCACAGTCACACCATCTCCTCACCCAGCCCCCCCCCAGCAGTGCCCCCCTACCCTCTCGTCCCCCCCTCCGGGCTGCTCTCCCGCACTCTCTCTGCTCTCTCCCGCACCTCTCGCGTCTCTCCCGCACTCCTCGGTCTCTCCTCCCCCGCACTCCTCGCTGCTCCCCGCACTCTCTTTCTGTCTCTCGTCCCGCCTCTGCGCGAAATCTCTCTGTCTCTCCTCCCGCACTCTCTCTGTCTCTCTCACCGCACTCCTCATCCGTCGCTCTCCCGCACAGTCTCCCTCTCTCTCTCTCTGCTACCCGCTCCTCTCTCTGTCCCGTCTCGACTCTCCTCTCTGTGTCTCTGTCTCGCACCTCTCTCTCTGTGTCTCTGTCTCGCACTCTCTCTTGTGTCTCTGTCTCGCACTCTCTCTGGGTCTCTGTCTCGCACTCTCTCTGTGTCTCTGTCTCGCACTCTCTCTCTGTGTCTCTGTCTCGCGCACCTCTCTCTGTGTCTCTGTCTCGCACTCACCTCCCCCTCTCTGTGTCTCTGTCTCGCACTCCTCTCTTGTCTCTTTCTCGCACTCTCTCTGGTCTCTGTCTCGCCTCTCTCTGTCGCACTCTCTCGTCTCGCACTCTCTCTGTCTCTGTCTCGCACTCTCTCTGCTCGCTTCCTCGCACTCTCTCTGTCTCGCACACTCCCTCTCTCGTCTCGTCCTCTCTCGCACTCCTTCTCTCGCACTCTCTCTTTCTCGCACTCTCTCTGTCTCGCACTCTCTCTGTCTCGCACTTCTCTCTGTCGTCAGTCGCACTCTCGCTGTCTCGTCACATCTCTCTCTGTCTGCACTCTCTTGTCTCCACTCTCTCTGTCTCGCCCCTCTCGTAGTCCGCACTCTCTCTGTCTCGACCTCTCTCTCTCGCACTCTCTCTGTCTCGCACTCTCTCTTTCGTCAGCACGCTCTCTGTCTCGCACTCTCTCTGTCTCGCACTCTCTCTGTCTCGCACTCTCTCTGTCTCGCACTCTCTCTGTCTCGCACTCTCTCTGTCTCGCACTCTCTCTGTCTCGCACTCTCTCTGTCTCGCACTCTCTCTGTCTCGGCACTCTCTCTGTCTCGCACTCTCTCTGTCTCGCACTCTCTCTGTCTCGCACTCTCTCTCTCTCGCACTCTCCTGTCTTCGCACTCTTCTCTTTCTCGCACTCCTCTCTGTCTCGCACTCATCTCTCTCTGTCTCGCACTCGCTCTGTCTCGCACTTCTCATCTTCTCGCACTCTCTCTGTCTCGCACTCTCTCTGTCTCTCTGTCTCGCACTCTCTCTGTCTCGCACTCTCTCTGTCTCGCACTCTCTCTGTCTCGCACTCTCTCTGTCTCGCACTCTCTCTGCTGTCCTCCGCACTCTCTCTGTCTCGCATCCTCTTTCTCTGTCTCGCACCTCCTCTGTCTCGCCCGCACTCTCTCTGTCTCGCAGCCTCTCTGTCTCGCACTCTCCTCTTCTCGCACTCATCTCTGTCTCGCACGTCTCTCTCCTGCACCTTCTCTCGTCTCGCATCTCTCTGTCTCGCACTCTCTCTGTCTCGCACTCTCTCTGTCTCGCCACGCTCTCTGTCTCGCACTCTCTCTGTCTCGCACTCTCTCTTGTCGCATCGCCTCTCTGTCTCGACTCTCTCTGTCCTCACTCTCTCCTGTCTCGCACTCTCCTCTGTCTCCGCACTCTCTCTGTCTCGCACTCTCTCTGTCCCTGTCCGTCACTCTCTCTGTCTCGCACTCTCTCTTCTCGACTCTCTCTGTCTGCACTCTCTCTGTCTCGCACGCCCTCTGTCTCGCACTCTCTCTGCTGACTCTCTCTGTCGCACTCTCTCTGTCTCGCACTCTCCTCCTCCACTGCTCTCTGCTCGCACTCTCTCTTCGCTCTGTCTCGCACTCTCTCTGTCTCGCACTCCTCGTCTCGTCTCGCACTACTCCTCTGTCCCTCTCACTCTCTCTGTCTCGCACTCTCTCTGTCTCGCACTCTCTCTGTCTCGCACTCTCTCTGTCTCACACTCTGGATCTGGATATCTTATTTACCCTGTATATATTAACTGCCCTATACTACACCGAAATAACCTATACTGCTTTCTTCCAGATCTGACTCAAGCTTCACACGGAAGACATCGGAACACCCCCTAACCCAGAAGACAGGTAGGGAACACCTCCCCTCCAATGTATAAGATTGCGGGAATGAAGGTATCTGGACATTGAGGGACTGCGGATCAGGTAAGATCCCAGGTGGGATTGCTGCTTTAGATATTATGAAGCGGGGACGTCCAGACACTGGTTAAGGGGTTCAGGAAACTAGTCATTCACATCTGGCTTTTATTTCTAGATCCAGCATTTACACACACACACACACACACACGTAACAAGGACTAATTGTAGTATAATGTAATAAATAAATACATTTATGTCAAAAACGAATGTTGTTCTGACTAGGAATTTATTGAATGTATTTTATTTATACATTTTATTTTAAAGCGGGGCGGGACTAGGGTTGGGGGCGGGACTAGGGCCAGGTTGGGGGCGGGACTAGGTGGCGAGTAGATTTTTTGGTTGGGCGAGTAGATTTTTGGGTGATTTGTCGAACACTGTATAAATATATATAACCCCTAGTGGACATTATCTGAAGAAAACAAATTCAGTTCCATCAATACACAGATGATATCCAGCTGATGTCGGACATCTCCAACGATCCTATCATCATTGTGATCTGAATAATTGCCTTAGTGACATCTCTAATTGGATGGCATTGAACTGGCTATAATGCCTCTAAAGCCAAGCTGCTCCCGATAGGCCCTAAAGCACATATTGCAGCTATTGTGAAAAACTGTTACTTCCAAATCCATCGGCTGAGACAAATGAAAGTGTTTCTCTCAAAAACCAATCTGCAGATTGTAGCACAGGCCTGGGTCCTCTCCAGAATGGATTTTGCAAATTTTCTGCTGATGGGTCCCCAAAAACATAATCTCAAATCCCTGCAGTTGAT
The DNA here is from genome assembly GCA_036426205.1 of Ascaphus truei. NCBI lineage: Eukaryota > Metazoa > Chordata > Amphibia > Anura > Ascaphidae > Ascaphus > Ascaphus truei. Next base: position 226,605,484 of record CM071567.1, on the reverse strand, counting down.
ACAAAATGCCACAGCCCGTCTTATATCGTAGCAGGCAAGGCGAGACCACATCTCGCCAGTATTGTAAGTGTGCACTGGCTCACGGTGGAACAAAGGGTTCATTTTAAGATCTTGACCTTTAACATTAAGTTTATCTATGGACTAGCCCCCCCCCCCCCCCCCTTTACCTTCAGAACTGCCTAATCAGTAACACCCCCAGTATGGCTCTCAATCTGCCATTGCCCCTCAACTGATTGGAGCCTCGGTTTAAGGTCAATAAAGCTAATGGAAGAGGTTTTTCAAGAACCGCCACATGTCTGTGGAATAAACTCCCTGCTGCTTTAAGAAATCAGGATGCTTTGCTTCCATCCAGGAAGGAATTAAAAACTTCCTTTTTAAACAGAACATTGCAAAGGGACCCTAACAACCAGCTTTCCTGCTCCCATTCGTGTTTCCCGCCCTTTGTTGGTCTTCCTCGCCGTTCCCCTCCTGTATATGTTTTCTTTCAGTAGGACCCGGTTGTAGATCTGGGATGGGTGTACTCCCTAGGTTCCTTCATGCGGTCTAACACTGAGAGTCTTGGTGAGCAGCGCGTTAGAAAAAGTTTAAAATAAATAGTGCTGCAATCCACTTTATGCAAATGAGGAGGTAGGTAATTCATTTGTCAAGACAGCAAAAACATCAAAGCGCAAGCCTCTCCACAATCATAAAAAAAGAGCGATGCCTACAGTAGTGCAACTTTGCTAATATAACAAATTGGTGCCAAAATTCATGTGAATGCCGACTGGTGCAGTGTCGGATAAAATCAGGCATTTTTCAACATTTTATCAGGTCCTGGTCTTTAGGACAGTGGTTGGATATCGAGCTCACCAGGATTATGTAAAGGAGAAGGAGGTAAACCTAGTGCAATCATTTTTATGCAGTAAAATACACTTGAGCAGTGAATACATTCAACTCACATGCTCCAGGTGAGATAAAAGCAGTGTGACCACTCAGGGCCGATAAGTCGCGCCGTCTCAAAAGCTCGCTTCTGTGGCAGCCGGATCCGCCCCTGTTTGCTCACAGTTCCACTTCGGGATATCTGACATCAGCGATGAGGAAGATCCTACGGCTCTGGTAATGTTCTCCAAACGTACAGGGGTAGCAGTGGACGCATGCGTAAAACCACCCTACGTGGTAAAAGTTTCCAACTAAGTAATTCTTACTAGTTAACATGTTTCTAACTTAAGATTGGTGCAAGTTTTTCAAATATTTAGGTATATATCGTTTTTATGTTTGCTCTGCAAATTTGATACCTGAGAAACCCAACTATTATATCAGGCTATAAAGTATTGCTATTATCACAACAGTCAATATAAATAATAAAACAGTCCTGAAAGGTTAAAGCAAACGCACTCCTAGTTTTCTTTCTCCAAACAGGACCGTATATATGTTTTTACATACACTATACTTACCTACCACATTTTTTATGCACCAGGATTTTGATTCTACATTTTCTTGCTCCCCCCTGTCACTCGATTTAATGTTCCGTGAAGCGGTCTTTCCAGGGCTGATATAGTTTTTATACCTATTCATTTGATGGAGCCAAGCTATTCTCCAACACCAAAAAGCAGGTTTGCAGCATATTACATAGAGGCCGTAGGCAGTGCTTTATTCACATTATGGAACTAAATGTTTCTCAAGCAAAGAACGTGGTTTCATAGCACACTGAGTAAGCCACTTTTTTCAGTTACCATGTAATCATCACAGAGCAGGAATTCATTGCTTTGTTTATGGTGCTCTCATTTTGGTAGTGTCTCAACGCTCTCTACAGTATAGTGTGTGTGTATGTATATGTATATCAGGTGTGCAAACTGAATAATAACAATATTAGAGTGGTTTCAATGAATGCTGCCACAATGTATCTGATGTACACAACACCAAATAATATAAAGGGAAAGAAAAACAAAAGGCTCAAATCAATGATAAACAAGTGAATGAATAAATTACACCTGCAGGGATATAGTGACGGTGAAAGTCCATAAGGTGGTTCCAGGATGAGGAAAGACAATATAGCAGTAACAATCGGGCATGTCAGGATAAAATCCTATCTTTAGCAGCAACAATGGGCTGATCGGCCGCAGAATCTGCTCTCCACGATGAACGCTGTCAGGTCACCAACGTTGGCGCTGCTACTCCTGATCCCTTCCAAATCTTGCGATGGTATAGCTGAGTTGGTATTTCGTGACGACAATACCCCGGAAGTGTCACAGTCCGCTCCATCAGCTCCGTCGACTTGAGGAATTGGTGGTATAGCTATATCCCAGATTAAGTCTTTTTAGCCGAAATGCATAAAGGTGAAGGTCTCTTGCAAGACCTTTCCAATTTAGTCTGCCTTACAGACTTTTATCTACCTATCATTGCTACAAGCCATATTCAAGGCTATTGGGACTGCTAGCTATACCACCAATTCCCCAAGTCGACTGAGCTGACGGAGCGGACTGTGACACTTCCGGGGATTGACATCAAGGAATATCAACTCCGCTATACCATCGCGAGATTTGGAAGGGATCAGGAGTAGCAGCACCAATGACAACGTTCATCGTGGAGAGCAGATTCTGCGGCCGATCAGCCCATTGTTGCAGCTAAATATAGGATTTTATCCTGACATGCCCGATTGTTACTGCTACATTGCCTTTCCTCATCCTGGAACCACCTTATGGACTTTCATGGTCTCTATATCCCTGCAGGTGTAATTTATTCATTCACTTGTTTATCATTGATTTGCGCCTTTTGTATCTATCTACAGTATCTATCTATCGTATGTTTCCGTACAAAGGTTCAGCTGTACAAGATGTCTGCAACTCATTGTGATGTCACCAGTCACATGCCAGATATATAGCCTAAGACGTACAACACCAAATGGCCGGCTTACTAAGAGAAATTGTGGATAGGAGGCGGTGGAGGAGACAGGCATCTCAGGACAGCGAGGAATAAGGAGAAGGTTGTTATAGGGATGGTGGGGTGAAAAAAAACCAAGAGTAGGGTCCAGACAGGTTTTGGGGGGTATGTAGGGGTCACACAATTGATGGGGGAGATATAGGAGTTACACAGGTGATGGGTAGATATTGGAGGGTGATGGGGGATATAGGGGGCAATGGGGGAGAAGTGTAGTGTTGATGGAGAGGTGTAAGGGGTAATGGAGAAGTGTAGGGGCCACACGGGCTTGAATGGTGCAGGAGGCACACGGATGATGGAGAGGAGCGGTGTAGGGGGCACATGGGTGATGAATGTTTAATTAATAACCTTTGATATCTGCTATATTGGCGTATGTAACACTGGGTACAGCAGTGCAAAATTCTGAGACAGAAGAAAAAAGATTGAGACAAGAAGCAATCCAACTATTGTTAGAAATTGTAAAACATATATATATATGTATATGTATATATGTATATATGTATGTATATATATATATATATGTATGTATGTATATATGTATATATATATATATATATGTGTATATATATATATATATATGTATATATGTATATATATATATATATGTATATATATATGTGTATGTGTATATGTATATATATATGTGTATATGTATATATATATGTGTATATGTATATATATATGTGTATATGTATATATATAT